>JALLOZ010000086.1:0-17176 GCA_036939875.1 Thalassiosira pacifica
TGTGTTTGCGCCCTAAGGTTTACCCTTGCATGGCTTATGGTAGGCCATAGGTAGGCCACTGTGTTTCGTGTATCGTAGCCCGGCGCAACCCGGCCGGATGTCTAGAGAGGAGCTCCAATTGGAGTGGAGCTCAAAAAGGGTTGAAAAAGGGGAATCTAAGCCCCCCAAATAGCCCGATCTTCCCCCCCATGTGGCTCCCATCAATCCTCAATCCTCACATTTTCCATTTTCCATCTCCAACACGAACATTGACATTGAAAGTTCCCTGCTATGCATTGCTACTTGCTACGGTGAAAATGAGAGGCGTCTTCACACTCGGAACCTACGTGCCAAAAATTGCAGCATCGTGTTGGGTTGCTCCCAATGCAGCCGTCGTTGGCAATGTGATTATGAAAGAAGAATCATCGGTTTGGTTCAGTGCCACCATTCGCGGCGATAACCCCGAGCCCATTACGATTGGCGAGAGGTGAGCTATCAGAGTTCTTTATTCTTATTCGCCTGAAATTGCAAATCATGGCAGCATACTATGATATGGAGGGTCATAGTCTAACAAACAGTGCGCTGACATTGATTCTATGTGATCGAAGAACAAACGTACAGGATGGAGCTGTATTACATGCCGACGCCGGTATACCGCTGACGATCGGCGATGGGGTCACCATCGGCCATCAAGCAATGCTTCATGGATGTACCATTGGTGATAATTCACTCATCGGGATCGGGGCTACGGTATTGAAGTTCGCTGGTGGTAGGCTCGCCTGGGAAGGTTGTACGGAAACTGAGCGAAGAACAGATTGATGCTCTGAAAGCTGGGGCAGAACATTACGTCAGCAATCAGGAATGGTTTAAAGAATCCTTGCAACCATTCGATGGGGAAAGTGACAATACTCAATCAAAACTCTGATAGGAGGCACATACAATACCTGGTGAACAGCACATGCAAGATTGCATGTGATGGGTTAGAAACAAAAAATACAATTAAATAATGAGATCTCTGCACTGCCTGCAGTGACACATGGTGTTCCTCTTACTGGGGCTGGTCAGTTTCCGCCCCCATTACAAAGATATAAGGAATTGGCCAGCAACACAGATCTCGATTGTTCTTCTCAGCAACAGCAGTGATCATGGCAGTTACATTTGAATCACTTTCCTCTTAGTTTATTATCAAATCCGGGCGGTATTACCACTGTACCCGAATGTCCATAGAGATGCACTGCACCTACAGTGGATATTTCCGAACTTTACTACTTGCTTTACCTTATGCTATCGTACTCTGTTCTTGAGATTGCTGGGAGAAATGTATGATACCAATCTCTCTCACAAATAAACTCAGTTTGATACTGTGGAAGCAGCATAGGGTACTATTCTTTTACCAAACCACCTGCTAAAAATATATAACACAGGGTGGCATAAAATATGCATTTTACTTCAACTTCATTGCAAGTCTGCGCGTTTTGCAAGCTCCAGCTTGGATATCTCTTTCAGTTCCCCACCGCAGAACTCCAGCACTGCACACAATAAACAACAGCGAGATTATCAAAAACATTCACCACAACATAAAGAAGAACATGGAGTTTCAACAAAGAAAAAGAATACATACCTTCATGCCACAAGGGCTTTGGCAACTGGATACACTGCTTCAAAACCAAAGGCCTCGAACACGCAATTGGCTGATATTTGCCAGCACTCACTGCCTCGTCCAACTCTCCTCCCACGTAGCTTGTATGGCCAATAAAGAATCGGAAATCCAAAGGCTTGTATTTTCCACTCAACACACCATCCATGGCCGCCTCCAATCCTCCCTTGTATATCCCCGTGCCGGGCGATATTTCTTCCGCTCCGGGCAGATCGTCAATGCCGTGTATCATCACGGCGGGTTTGTCCATATCATCCGGTCCGCCGACGTAGACTCCACATTCATTTTCAAAGGCGCTAAGGAATTTGACAATGTTTCGAGTTTCTATCCCATCGCTCTCGTTTTTGTTGATAGCCGCCTCGCCCGCTTCGGCCTGGACCGCTCCAAGCAGTACCAGCCTACCCATGCTCTTGGACAATTTGAATGCCATGGGACGATTGATCCCAAGAGTTTTGGCATATCCTGTCCGCTCGTTCTTTTCTACCACCAAGCAAACATCTTGCCAAGACTGTTGATGGTCCATATACAGCTGTAACAATTCCAAAGTGGGTCCGTCCAAAACATCAGGATCAAGTCGTCCACTGGAATCGACATTGGAGGTAATTTTCAAGAGCTCGTTCTTCAGCAATTTCTCGGCGCCTCGGTACCAATAGACAGTCTTGGCAGATAGGGCGGAAAATGAGCTCGAATCATCTTCATCTGTGTCATCGTCCAACGATCTCTCTACGACACCCTTTGTCCTACTAGCACTATTCACCGATGCAGCTGCAGCCCCCCCCGTAGACGCCGAAGACGCCAACGAGGTACTGGGGACCGAATCCTCTTCACCATACTCATCCGAATCCAAAAGCGATTGCAGTTTTTGATACATGGCAGAATCAGGACTGCCGCGGTAAATCTCCGCTTCGAGCGGAAGACGGCATACGAGGCCGCCCGCTTCCGGCACGGGCGATTCGTGCGCCCATACGCCGTTGAGGTATTCTTCGGCCAGAACGGCATTCTGTGCGTTTAGCAATTCTTCGTTCTTCTTCGAGACGGATTTGGGTCGAGATTTTTGAGGGGGGGTTGTGGATGTCTCGACTGCGGCAGACGAATCCTTATTCTCTTCTTCCAAATCGATCCCATCAATGGCAGACGAGGAAGACGAGGATGATAGGCCGTCGTTGGCCAGGTTCATTCGGAACGCTCTCCAGTCCCCCAGGGAGTTTGGATCGATGTCATCGTCATCATCAGAGTCAGAGGGTGGTGACATGAAACATGGCGTCGTTGTTCTTTGAGGACGGGGCGATGACGCCGTGAAAATCGCAGTTCGCTCGTGATTCATCGGCTGTATGAATCCATGGCCGATTGCTGGGAAGAGGGCCAGCAGGAGCAAGGAGGTTGGCGAATGCAATAGCGTCATCGTTTGTTCAATATTATGCACGGTGCCTGCAAAGAGTTGATGCAATGACGTCGATTGATGGATCTTTGAATTCTTAGCCTGATTGTGGGCGTTCGACGACTTTCGTAGGTTATGTCCTCGAAGTCCCCGCTTGACAATCAATATATCAATGAACTTACTATTAGTTGGCGCATGATCATTGAGCGGGCTTGCCCCTAAGCCCGTTATTTTATAAACCACTGCTGCCATTTTCATGGATTTTTTTCATCTAGTGGTAATGAGTTGAATTTGGTAAATATTAATGCTAGGAAATGTGTCTACTATTCCTATGCCTGTGCGTTTCTAGGCTGCCGGTCGTAAACCTAGTAATCATAGCTACTCTCGTTAGTTAATCGGAAGAAATTTCGAGAAATCATTTTCTTTGGGATTCTTGGATCAATTGCGACCCAAATTTAGAAGCCTCGGTATATCACGACGGACCCTGTTAAAATACCGAGGAATAAGTATGAATTGATTGATGGACTGGCAAAAATAAGAAAACCGGTTTGTTGCAACCCAGCTAGTAGCGCCGGTTATCAACAGCTACCAACTGATAACCACTATTAACTACAGCCATCCCAAACCAGTCACAAACACAAACTAATTCGTCAACGACATCATAAGACCATGCATGGCATATTAGCTTTTCCTATGCTCGCTTCAGCTTCCAGCTCTTATGGCGTTATTGCCTAAGAATGATGAGAACTGCACACTCGGTTTAGTCGATTTCTGGGGCGTATTGGAATTGGAGCCGTCATTGGAGATATTGCACAATCTAAAATATTGACACATACACAATGGCCATGGTTTCGAGATATTTTGCGTCTGCCGCTACACGATCTGGTGGCAATTCATTATCACGTAGACGATGTGGCGCACCGCCTCAGTCATTCAGATATTCATACGCCAACATCAGCGATGGACGGCAATGGCTACACACACAATGGTCACAGCTGTCCAATGTAGCTTCAGCGAGAGCAATGCACTCAATGGCAACCGATAGAAACATCATGACACAAAGATCTCTTTGGAATCACTATGACTGCCACACTTGCAGAGAAAATCAAGCATTATTGAATAATACAACTTTCACCATCAGCAGGAGGTCCATCTTTTTTGGAAGCCCGGAGAAACCTGATTTCCAACAACCATGGCATGACCCAATGTTTATGCAAGACTCTTCCCCGGAAGATGTTGAGAAATGGCTGCTATCATTAATACAATCTGCCAGAAAAGACGCCGAGGAAAAACGAATCAGATCAAATGATTCCCCACATAGTCCCATTGTATACTTTGACAAAGACTTTACTATTGATGCCATTGCCTATCTCCGCGTCTTGGAGGCATATACTCGATCTAAAAGAGGTGGTGCTCCCCAAAAGGCAGAATATTGGATAGGGATATTGGAACGTCATTACTCTGCTGCTTTGGAATTGGCCAATGCAACATATGGAATTGATGTTGTGGGAAGCGATAGTACTGATGAAGGGAGAGTAGATATAGTAGTTGATGATCCACAGCCCGAAACTTTGTCTCCATTTGGATCTTTAATCAAGCGTAGAAGAACTTCTGGCGCTTCAGAATCATCATCTAGAACCAATTCATCGCAAAACCCAACAACTAGAAAGTCAGAATTGGATGCACGTCATCCTGGAAAACAATCTTCTGACAATGCACAGCGTGACAGTGCTGCCGATATTGTACGAAACCTTCAACCCACTGTTGAATGTTACAATGCAATCATTGAAGTATGGGGAGATGATAAGGACCTCGTGTCTGTTGTGCGTTCTCGTAGATGGTTGAGCAAACTAGAAGATGAAGCAAAGAAACAAAACAACAATTCAATGGTTCATTCACCACTTGGCCCCAATGCTCGCTCGTGTGATCTTTATCTTCAGTCGTGTTCGCGTGGGTTAGGGAAACATAACAACATTCACAAAGAGAGGGCAGAAGAAGCTGAACAAATATTGAACTATAGGTTGTCTCCCCATGCTCCATTGCTGCTTCGCCCTACAACCGAGTCTTTCAACAATGTACTGCGTGCATGGACCAGATGCCGAAAGGAAATAGATGTAGCTGGAAGAGTAATGGACTTGGTGGTAAGGATGGAGAGTATAATGAAGGAATACATACTAGCAGAAGAAAAGGGAGTTGATGTTGACGGCGGAGATTGGAAGTGGAAAGGAGAGATATCACCTGACACCAAGACCTACACAATGGCTGTAGATGGTTGGATCATCCAGGCCAGAATCAAAGCGGATAAATGGCGCTCAAAGCAGCTTTCATTCAATAATACCCACCGGCAAAAAAATAGGAGTAACAGTATGCAACCACAGACTATACCTGTTGATACAAAAGATGATGGGACACAAGAAATGGAAAAAGCTGCGACAATACTGAAGTATATACATGATCTTGATAGCATTGGCCAATCAGATGTACGAGCAACTGTCATAACCTACAAACATTACTTTCAGGTATGTTTTTGTTGTAATTATGGGCAGTGTCTATTATTTTGTTGCTAGGGAACACTCTTTCCACAAACATTCACGACTGTTGTTTCATTTTATCAATATTCAGGCTGGGCCCAACTTGCAAATGAGATTCGGCCAGACGTTCCATTGAAATCAGAAAAAAATATTGCATGCACATACAATCTTGTTATGAATGCGCACTTTGAGCTTGCTGATCCAGCTCGGGTACAAGATTTCCTCTTGGAAATGGATGCCACCAAAGGAGTTACACCTCCAGACAACCAAAGCTTCTCCATATTAATTCGTGCATGGCTACAGGATGAGATGAATAGTTCCGAAAAATATAGGATGCCAGGATCAAGCATCGAACATGCCTATCATTGGTTGGACGAATTGCTGCAAAGAGAGGCACAAGGCAATGTTGATTTGGGCCCTGCGCCAGAGCTCTTTTCTTCCATTTTGAAGACGGCGGCGAGGGCGGTAAGTCTTTTTGCTGCTGGTTCATATATAGAGTCTTTCACGATGTCCTCTCTAAATGGTGTCACTGGTTATTCTAGAATGCTCAAGGAGAGAACTTGTTAACTATTGGGTGAGTCTCTCGTGATGCAGATATTCAAACATGTTATTCCTGCTACGCTCAATGAATCTGTTTTTGCTCTTCTCTCACATAGTCGGCTGACGATCAAGGCTATGCAGAAATCTCGATTTCCGCCTGATCACCTCGCCTATACTTGGTTGCTAGAGATTGCACTCAAAGTTTTGGCCTCGTCAGATAATGACAAGAGGCGAGAAGAGTTCATCACTTCTTTGTTTGAACAATGCTGTGCAGACGGTGTACTTTCGTCGAACTTTTTAAAGAAGCTTTCAACTGGTCCTTTTTGTGAGAAAGGATGGACAGCGAAAGAAAGCAAGAGAATGTGTGACGAATTGTTGGGGGATCCACCATTCCCAAATACATGGAGTCGAAATCTGAAGAAAGGCCAAGGACAACCACCTCAAGCAGCTGATATACCTACAAAAATGACATCAGGCAAGGAAAATAATAGCAGTATTAAGTAGCAATATGAAGAATCATATGAGTGTACTCTGTCCTTCATTGTTCTCCTGGTCATCCACGCTATCAAGGAGGCCAAATGTCATCTCGACCTCGTTAGCTGGAGCCCCTTTGCGCATACCACGGAAGTTTAACTCAGATGTGTAGTTTTCACTGTCTTCAGGCAACTTTCGCCCAGCTTGATATGCCAAAGCTACCATTATGGCAGCAAGGAAATATGGCCAACCCGGATATCTATCATTCTCGCTCGCAGTCAGTAGGATTCCAAACAGCAAAGGCCCCACTCCTTCTGTCAAACTCTTCACTCCGTTGACCGCACCCAGCGCACGCCCAACCATCTCAGGCTGCACAGTCAAGCTCACCAACGATGATATTGAGGGATAAACTAAATTGCCAGCCATCGCCAAAAAGGCACAGGCAAACAATTGCCATGGCGAATCTGCCACAGCTAGCAAGAGACACTGCAATGCAAAGGATATCAGTCCAATCCTCATGCACCGCGTCTCTCCAAGAAGGGGTATGGCAAGCCGGACGAGCACTGCCTCTGATACCATAGTCGATAATCCCAATGCTGCCATCAGCTCTCCTAGCCTTTGTGGGCCAAGGTGAAACTGTCTTGCGGCATACAGTACAAGAGTGGATACCACTGCATGTAAGGCCGTGTAGTATAGAAAAGTGACCTTCCCAATGGTCGACAGCAAAGGATCAGATGTTAAGTAACGAACTGACTCGAATGGATTCCACCAGGATGATGAGGCTCGGCGCGAGACGCCAACTCCAGCAGGATGTGGCACATTGGATGTGCTAGAAGTAGCAGCCACGGCAGTTGAGGAGGGAGTTTCATCGTTGGCACTCTCTGAATCATCATCTCGTCCATCAACACTCACATCAATAAGACCTGATGTTGTGTGCTCTAGCTCCTCTCGTTTGCTGTTCAGGCTCTCCGGCAAAAGGAAGTGAATGTAGAACAAGTCCAGCACTGCTAGAATAAGCGAGGTGAAGAATACCCGGTGCTGACCAAGGGGGTGAATATCAGAACCCTTTGAGCCAAAATGTGACTGTTCACTCCTGGAATGATTGTTTTCCATCGTATCTGCATGGTCTTCATTGTCATCCTCCGTGTCAAACATGTTCATCCAGTTCCTACCCCCTTGTCCCTTCCCCTCATCATCGACATTGGCCAAATACCCGCCCAACAGAGGTCCAATCGTAAAACTCAACCCAAACGTGGCCAGAGCCAGACCAAAGGCCGCGACCCTCCCATCACGATCTTTCACCACGTCTGATATATAAGCAAATGTCAACGTGAACGTAGAGGAGAACATTCCGGACAGGGCCAGCAATGCCACGAATACATCTATCCGATGAAAGGACGGGACAAAGTCCATTGAAAAACTGACGTGCTCGGCCCCGAATATCGGATACCAGCTTCCCTCAGAGGCTTCTCCGGCATCTACGCCATCTAAAATGATATCTCCTTCGAGTTCATCCATGATTGACCCCGTTGTCATTTCTACATCCATTAAATTGTCTCCAATAATAGCATCTCTATGGCTATCGATCTTCATAAACGCCAAAGAACACACCGGAGCCAGCGTCCCCATCACGGTAATCAGCAAGCACGGCCTCCTTCCCCAAACGTCGCTCAACTTCCCAAACAAGGGGCATGCAAAGAAGGCCAATACGCCCCTGACGCACTCGGCCACACCCATTACGATGTAAGTCTGAGATCCGTACCGCGTGAGCAACAGCGAGGGGAGGACGGCGCGCGTCAGTGCCAGCGATAGGAATTCGAGGAGCAATACTGGAAGCACGGCGAGGTGGGGGTGGGTGATGAATAGATGGGGTGTGTAGGCTGGATGGCGATGCCGTATCGAAAATGGGTGATCATGAGAGCCATCGTCATCGTCAATGCTGCTTTCGTCATCTTCAGAGTCAGAGTCGCGATTGCCATCGTCGACGGAAAGAGGCGTCATTTTATTGTCTTTATCATTTGCATCATCGAATATTTCTTCATGCTTGTGGTTTCGGTAGACGATGCCAGCGTCATCAAAAGTACTGCTGCTTGCGCTTGTGGCAGCGTGACGTGACCGCACCATTACTTTTTTCACGCCACGAATTAGTACCAAACTGTAGTCTCCCAAGTCGAGCCGGAATATGCCCGTCCTCAGCCGTCGATCTCTTTGCTTCAGCCTGACTGCCTCTATGGTGGTCTTTGAGGCCAATGTACGAGCGCAACTGACTGATAGAACTGATAACCACGCACTCTCTACTCTCTTGGACCGCAATGACCAATAAATGACCGATGTTGACCGATGCTAGCCCCTGCCTCCTCTACTTAGCCCATGCTATTGGCATTTTGGTAACGGCAGTAGTTCATAAAATAACGGGCATAAGGGCTAGCCCGCTCATTGATCATGCACCACCTCTTGATAAGTTGAAAGAAAATTTGATTGTCAAGCGGGGACTTCGAGGGCATAACCTACGAAAGTCGTCGAACCCCCGCAATCAGGCTCAGAACTCAGAATGCGCAGAGCGAGAAGCTCTGAACAATTGATCGCCAAATATAATTCATCACCAAATTACAGCGATATTTGCAATGAATCCTCGTTCGATATATGATCGCTAATATACATGCCTTCACCTCTCTTTGGCGATCTTTCCAGAAACCCCGCTCCGAGACCACACAAAATCATAAAAAGCACATCCCCAAAACCAAAAGCCAAAAGCCCCACAACCAAAACACCATCACCATGACTGAAGTGCATGACCTATCCAGCAATATTGCCGCCGCCGAAGGCTCCTTGCGACACCACCACCAGTATGGTCTATTCGCCACGGCTTCCTATTCCGAAGGCGATGTGATTCTGACCGAGTCTCCGCTAGTTGTATTGTCGTCGTCAGCGACAACATCTTCGAAAAATGATGACATATCATCATTAATAAAAGGCCAATTTGCTGCATCTGCTTTAAAAACTCCTCCAGCTGTCAAAGCCGCCGGTAAATCAAAGAATACTGTTGACGAGAAACCCTCCACGTCAATTCTTGGCAATCTCATTCTTCCAAAATATGATGGCAATGTCCAATCGCTCGATTCGCAACGTACGAGTAAATTACGCGGAATGTTGCTCGCGCTTGCAAGCTACGCAGCCAACCCACCCTCGGACAGTGCCAAGGCCAAACTTCTCGAATTGTACCACCCATCAACAGAAGATGAGAATGAGAATGACGATGCAACAAAAGATGCGTTAGAATTGGCAAAGTTGGCATTGAAATGTGGTCGAAAAATGGCTGCACCGGATAGCGCATTGGACTCTCTATTGAAAGAGGATGATAGTGACAGTCGTAGCAACAAAGAGCAGGAGCTCGCGATGAAAATCGTACTCATCTATTCCTGCAATGCATTCGAAGGAGGGAGGATCTACCACAGGTTGAGTAGAGCAAATCATGCTTGTAATCCGAATGCCGTCGTGGTGGAAGGAGAAGATTCTTCTACAAACAATGACAATAATGATGTTTCTGTGCTCAAGGCAGCCTGTGACATTGCTGCGGGAGATGAGATCAACATTAGCTATTTGGGAAAGTATCTGTATGCTGGGTATCCGGTGCGACAGCGAATGTTACGAGCCAATAAACATTTCGTATGTCGTTGTGCTCGGTGCGGTGGCAATGGCGACACGAAGACTGGCGATGATGCAAAGTGTGAGAAGGTTGCGAATAATGGTGATTTGGCATCTCGTATTCCCTGTCCAATATGCCATCCCCGCACAGACCGATACCTAGATGAAGATGTCATGTTTGATGAAGATGCCAATGATGAAGATGGCTTGAAAGTATGCTATGCTGTTCCTTCGAATGGGCTGACACCGGAGACACGATCTCTTCGTTGCCAAAGCTGCAAGAGCACCACTTGTGTAGTTTCGGAGGGAGGTTCTATGCGAAAGAAGAAGGAAGGCATGGCCATCAAATACATGTGCATGGCGGAGGAAAAAGTCTTGGATCGTCTGGAATCCAATCAAGGCCCTAGTAGTAGCGGAAATAAAGAACAAAAATGTGGTACTAGCAGTGGTGGTGATGATACCGACACAGAACGAGACATCGACCAACAATTCCTACAGATGGCCACCTCCATTTGTGGCGCTCAGCATTGGTCGGCACACTTTCTCAACCTCTCTCTGATCGAAGAGTCGCTGGCATCGTTTCATTCTACATTGATGTCGATGGGAAAAAATCCAGCGAAAGATGCAGAAATGATGGAAGAGTTGCTGGTGGACATTGCAGAAGCTGCCGATGGTATTGACCGGGCATTCGCGTACGCTTCATCCCTTGAGTTAAATCTGGATCCAGCCCATTGGTTATTCGATTACACGATTGGACTGGCGCGTACTTGTGTCGGTTTGGGAGATGTCAAGTCACAGAAATATGCGGCCACGTGGGTATCCAAGGTTGAGAAGTACGCTGAGAAGTTCGAGGGTGATGGGATGAGGAAAGTTGTCTATGCATTGAGGGATGCATGGAAAAGAGGAGAGTCCGAAGAGGAGAAAAAGAGCAGTAACAGTGGTGAGACCAAGGATGGGAAAGGTGATAGCAAACGGAGGAAGATTGCATGAGTGATCGAACATTATTTCTATCATCTCTACTAACGAACAGCATGAGAAATATCAGCGTGATATCACAATTCCACAGATGCAATGCTCCACAATAATTTCACCGCCACATCATAGAACCATTTGGTTGTTTGATGGAATACCTAAACAAGACTTCTAGTAGATACCTGAGGTATTCGCTGAAGCAACACCATTTGAGACCTAGTAAAAAATCATTTTCTCTTTTTACCTTTATTGCCTTTCTTTTTCTTTGCTGCGGCAGAAGCGGCAGCTTTTTTTGTCTTGCTGAGGTGAAAGAGTCATCCGACTTTGTGACCTTTGCGTTGCCTGTTGTACTTTTGCCAATGTCAAGTTTGGACAAAATATCGAGCACATTGGGACTTGATTGCTTACGCTTTGAGTAGGAGTCTGCACCAGCATCCGAAAAACCCCAGTCAGGATAATCAAATACGGCAATATCACTTCGCTTCAAAAGCAGAGGTTGTTGTTCCTCACTCTCATAGAACATATCCAGAGTTGGAACGACGATTATCGCGGTTTGGTCATCTGCATTCCGAACAACTGCATCATGCCCTTTCCACTCTCCCTCCATGATAATGACTACCGTCTCTCCTTCATAGAATGAGTAGGACTCATTGACTCTGCGAAGCCCCTTTTCCGATAACATCTCTTCCTGGGTCTTCACTTTCTTCTTCAGCAGCCGCAGGTTCTCGAAACTGTCCCCTACCAGCTCGTATGTGTCTCTGGTCCCTTCATTCTTCAAGGTCTCAAATAGATTCTCTAATCGACTCTCCAATCGAGACAAGTGCATTCTGGACACCTGAATCTTGCTTATCATGTCATCTTTGTACTCCTGCACTTCTTTCCATGTTGCCTCTGTCTCTTCAGCAAGATCACGTACATTTTGTCGCTCTTGCTCCAATGACAGCAAGTAATTCCTGAGACTATCCGCCGCGTCACCGTCACCTCCATTCATCAGTTCCGCAGCCCTTTGAATTACCTCATCTGGCAACGATGGCCGGCATCTTCCAGCTGCCTCCAGGGCAAAAGATTCGCCTGTGGAGCCATACCTCAATTGAAAGATAGGACTCTTCTCATTGCTCATTAACACGGAGGCACATTCAAAACGGTCATCGTTGATGGACAATGCCTTCAATTGCGGAGAGTGTGTTGTTGCAATTATGTTGCACGTGGGGCTGGTCGAAATAAGCTTTTCCAAGATAGACTGAGCAAGTGCACTGCCAGCGACTGGGTCGGTCCCTCCTCCCAGTTCATCAAGCAAAACTAGTTTCGCATCATCGGAAGCTACAGATGTAGAGCCTGATCCAGACATGTTTTGTATCAAAGAAGATAGTGCATTCAATCTTGCCATCAGTGTGCTCTCTTGTTTGCTGATACTTTGTGCATCTCCTACCTCAACCAATACTTCATCGAAGAAATCTACGATGGAAGGACTGTCGCCTGGCAAGCTTTTGGAAATTGTGATAGGAAGACCCAATTTCACCATCATTGCCACCAATCCGAAAGACTTTAATGCCAATGTCTTTCCTCCTCCATTCGGCCCGCTTATCATCAATGCCTGATATCCTCCCTTTCCAGGAAGTATCAGATCCACTGGCACCACTGCCACTGGCATTCCATTTTTATTTCCTTCATTGTCATTTCCGTTGTTGCCAATTTGTTTTTCCAAAGCTAGAACTGGATGCACAAAGTTCTTCACGTTCAACTTTCCCTCCTTTCCAATTTGAGGAATCACTCCGTCCCAATCGCATCCGAAGGAGGCTCGCGCAAAGACGACATCTAACCGTGCCAAGGCATTCATTGCACGTTGCACATCTTGCGCTGCACGGATCATGGAACCAATCAATGCCCGTGTGATTTCGTTTTCCAATATGGATAGTTCTTCTCTGGCACTGGCTAGTCGTTGACTGTCACTGTCGTCTCTTTTCTGCTTCAGTAACCGCTCCTCCTTTTCTCTTAAAGCATCCAACTCTGGGAATCTTCCATTTCCAGAAGCCAGTTGAAATTGATACGAAAAACGATTGCTTGGATCTGATAAACTGGGCCCTGCGCGTACTATCTCGACTGCACCTTTGAGTGTTTGATAGAGTTCGGATATGGATTCAATGCTACCATTTTCATTTCCTGCGAGGTTGCATTCTCTGTCATCACAACATTCCATCTTCTGCACAATATCTACTAACCCAGGAGCAACCTCCTTTATTCTTTCGCTCATTGCCCAATCATAAGTCTCCAAGAGTTGCTTCACCACCTGCTCTGCCTTCAGTATCGTCTCCAAATCAATTTCCTGGTATAAATCCATCCCCGGCGGCAAGTTACTCAGACATAGATCTATCCATTCATCATCATCACTTTCCACACTGGTGGAGGTAGAGACTCCTTCATTCAGTTGAAACATGGGTGGCAGCGGTATCGTTGAATAATAATGATCTTCTGATCCCTCTTGTGAACCAAGTATTTCCATTGCTTGACGTACAAGCTCGTATTCTAATGCAGCCTCATCGGCAGATTGTGAAATGGTAATAGGAGGAGAAGATGTAGATCTCTCTCTCTTCCAACCCTGTCTACTTGCATCAAACCAATCTTGTCGTCTTCGACGTTGATCATTATTGTTTCTAAATAGAGATGGCTTTTGTTTTTGTTGTCCTCCAAACATCATGGACACACCATTAGATGAGGGTGTCGATAGTACCAAGTCTAATATCGCTTCCTTTCCACGATTCGTGCAGGCGTAACTTGCAACGTGAGTCATTAATGGAGCGAGTTCCAAGGTGGGTATGAGATGGGATGGGATTTTGGTTAAAGGAGGTAGCGGGGGTGCATTGGCTCCATCCTCATTGATATCAATTGCGCTTTCGATACCCATACTAGGAGTGCCGCCATCACCATGATCAAGCGCCATTCCAATGGTCCTCGATTGCCTACGCATATTTGTAGTACGAGACTGCATAACAAATGCTCCAGTCGACCCCGTCGTCGTCATTTTTGGAACCACAATTCCTACTGATCTGTGCCAGCCCACCGGGAATGCTGCTACCATGAACTCCATGGACAGCTTCAGCCACACTATCTTCATGAGCACATTCATATTTCGTGACTATTTATGGCTATGGCGCAGGGTTATGCCATGTCTGCCCGCGCCTGTGCCCGCGACTCTGCGACTTCCTACTGCTATTATTGTACTCTATCTCTCCTACTCCTGCTGCTATATATTATTGCTATTGCTATTGTAGGTAGTTGTGCGTCATCCTGGATCCTGGATGGCGTCATTGGCTGGGCGTCATCGCCATCAGGATCGCCATCGGGTTCTTTGGTGTTGGTGGCAAAATCGATTTCATCATTCTCTGGAGTACATGCGTAGGAATCAGTAACATATATAGCGGGAAATAATACCCATCACATCCATCAATCAACAATTTGCCAATAGTTGCCAATGGGAATTTCCTTTTGGCTTCTCATCTGCAGTATTATTTATTCTGCTACAGACTGAGCGGAGGCGAAGCGGGAGCATAAAATATCAACGCACTCCTGGTGTCACTGGTACCACCCAAGAAACAATGGCATTCCAACAAAAAGTCCGCTCCACGGCCCTAAAAGCCGCGGCCTCCGTGGCCCTTCTCGAAGTAACCACCCACATCCCCTCCGAGGGCCGCTCCTCGCTCACCTATCATCATCTCTTCGACCATGTCATCACCCCGTTGGGACGACGCTTATTCGATCCGGAAGGAGCCCATCATCTCGCATTGGAGGTGGTACGACGAGGTCTGGCACCGCGATTGAGTCGCGAGGGTGGTAATACGGACACTCGTGCCAGTAGTATCAGTACTAGCAGGGTCGATATGAAGGTACAAATCGAGAGGAAGGGAGGACGAAAGTTACAGTTTCCAGGACCAATAGGCCTAGCGGCAGGCTTTGACAAAAACGGCACTGCCATACCGGGCTTGTTCGATCTAGGATTTTCCTCCGTGGAAATTGGATCTGTTACGCCGCTACCTCAGCCGGGGAATGCCAAGCCGAGGAGTTTTCGACTGGTGGAAGATCGGGGCGTGATCAATAGGTTCGGATTCAATTCCGAGGGTGTCGATAAAGTGAGATGTTATTTGAGTGACTATAGAGGAGAATTTGGTGGCAGGGGATCTGAGTTGAAAGTTGCTAGCATTGATGACAAAATGAACAATTCATTAGGAGAGGAGGAGGAGGATGTGAAAGTTGGAGAACAGGTTAGCAGTTCATTTCTGTGGGCACTTGGATGGGCTTGGAACAGACTCATGACATCAAAACCAAGGACGGGTGTGTTGGGTGTCAATTTGGGAAAGAATAAGACTAGCGAGGATGAGGTTAGGGTAAGTGATTGCGACACTGTCACCATATGTCTGACATTCAATACCACGAGGAAAGAAAAATGTTAATAACATTGACAAAACACAACATGGCATCTACACCCAGGATTACACCATTGGCATCCGTGAACTTGGGCCGTACGCCGACTACCTGGTCATAAACGTCTCTTCGCCCAACACACCCGGCCTGCGCTCGCTCCAACAACGAAAGCCGTTACAAAATCTACTTTCCTCCACTCTAAAAGCGCGGGATGAATACGCACCGCACGCTCCACTCTTTGTCAAACTGGCTCCAGATTTAAGCTTGGAAGAAATGGAGGATGTGGCAACAGTCGTTATGGAAACTGGAATCGATGGCATGATCGTGAGTAATACGACCAACGCACGACCAGAATCGTTATTATCGAAACACAAACACCAAACTGGAGGATTGTCCGGAGCGCCGATAAAAGATCGATCCACGGAATGCATACGCACCATGTACAAGCTCACCAAAGGAACCGTACCCATCATCGGCGTTGGCGGAGTTGGATCCGGCAGGGATGCATACGACAAACTCAAAGCGGGAGCATCGTTGATACAAGTTTACTCTATGATGGTGTACGAAGGCCCTGGCGTGGTTAGTCGAATCCGAAAAGAGCTGGCAGATATATTAGCGGAGAATGGACACAAGAGCATCGAGGATGTGGTGGGTGCGGATCAGGAGGATATTTACTGGAGTAGGAGAGAGGAGATGGTTCGAAGGAGGATGATTGATAGTGAGAAGAACAAGAAGGAGATTGTTGACTTGTGATTTTCATAATAATTCATTTCATAATGCCATGGCCAATGAAGATGGCAAAGCAAAATACACAGGGGACAGAAGATGATATCCATGTCCGTTATGCGGCATGTGATATCTTAACACCGATCCAACCTCCTAAGCCGATATTGGCGTAAGTTTAATTCGGGGCCTAGTTTCTCCCCAATCAAGTGGTTTTTGTATTGAGTAGTCACCACGAATAGATTCTCCAGCCTAAGACCAATGCTTATCTTGACGCCCATTCTGACGCAACGCCCATGGAAGCTGTCGCCAATTTGCTGCATCTAAAATCACTAACAGTGGCAATTTTTCGCATTTTTTAAGATCAACCACGGCGTTGGCCGTTTTGATTTCTTCCAATTCTACGCCGTTGTCATAACAACGGCAGCAAGACCCTGGATACTGGATACGGGGTATGTACCTATGTACGTACGTTGTAGTATTAGCTCTGACTTTTTCAAAACAGAGCTCATACTTTTAGGTTGTCACGAGGTCTCACCAGGTTGTCGCACAGATTGTCGCCCAGGTTGCCACCCACTCCAATTGGACCTCATCGACCCCCCCCCCCCGACGCTTTGCGATCGGGATGCACGCAGTAAGATGACCCGCCGCCCGCCCGCCCGAGAACAGAAACCACTTCTGATTGAACCACTTCATTTGACGGTGAAGCATTTGGTTGATGGTTGATGTCAATGGTTGGGATAGTTCTTAGTTCAGGTTAGTTCAGTCGCAGTCTATAGAAGTTTGGTTGGTGATAAAAATGCGGATGGGTTGTCATCCTAGGTGATCTGCATGTAGGGGGGGCTCGGTAACGGATTTATT
>JALLOZ010000087.1:0-16077 GCA_036939875.1 Thalassiosira pacifica
GTAAAAATAATATTTTACTTTTGAAAGAGCTCAAAAATAGTTAGTCTAAATAGCTTGTGCCGTGAGAAATAGATGGTGACCTGGCATGACAACATATCGGTATGCCCCGTGAGAGTTGGTCGGAATCTTGGTACAATGGAAGGTATACTCTCATGTCTGGACCCCATTCATAGACCTTGATTCCTCTATCATTATCATTATACACTTCCATTATATAAGTATTCCAATGAAAGAAGTAACTCTAGCACCTTGACGATGGTTCCAACCAGGCGCAAAGTGGTCTGTCCAGGTGACACCCAACAGATATCAGCTGGGAGAGAGCCAGCTGCAATTCCTTTCAGTAATTAAGGGTGGGATATTAATGCCCATATGGTGCATCTGACCACCATCTGCCATAATGTCATCCGGCTGACTCATGCTAATCTTGGTATAAATTCTCCTCAATTTGTCCACCACTTGCTGTGGCGATGTCAGAGACAAACATAGACCATTGATGCATTTGGATGTGATTGACTTGCTGGAGCTGTTTGGTTGATATCAATTGGGTCATTAGCCACTCCATGATGCTAGTACCATCTACCCTTGGCGGCTGCAGTGTTGGATAATCCAGTCATACATCAATACCACAGTGATTGATTCATTCCCATGTTGCCTTTATCCACAAGTCCATGGCCAGGGGGCTCCATAACTTGTAGTCATAGACAAAGAGGTATTCTGTCACACCCAGTTCAACCTGGAGGTTCTCCAGAAGAGGGAGGATGTGATGTCAGCGTGTACCTTGGGTTGAATGGTACATGGATTCAATGGAGGTTCCTTTCATTTAGGAAAATGATAAATGTGCAAATTAAGATGAGAATATTCCACTTTTGGAGTTGCTACAAAAGCTATGGTATTGTCATGACACAATGCTAGTATCTTATTCTATGAGGGAGAGCAATGATGACAAAGAATTCACAATCTGGGAGGATGGTGAATTGGTCATGGATTTCCTGCAATGAAGGTCACCCCAAGAGTCAACACAGAAATATAATGACAACAAGGAGGATTTTGTTCCTTCTTTCTAGCTTTTGATTGTGTGACAAAACTTATAATGATTACAATGATGATGACAATGATGGAACTGTCAATAATGATCCTTTTATCACAAACTATATGGATGGAGAAGCTACATTGGATGACAAGATAATGTATGGTTATGATAGAACATCCAATGACAATGAAGAGAGAGCTTATGATCACCACCCAGGAGCACAAAGCTGCATAGAGGACTGACAAGAAGAAAATACAAAACAAGTCTGCCACAGCAGCTATTGTCAAGCATACAAAAGACATGGAAATCAAGCTGAGCAGCAAATAATTCATATCTGTACCTGTCAGTCCTGAGCAGAGCCACATTCTATTTAATAGAGTTCTGTTTAGTGTCATATATATTTCAAATACATGTTAAAACAATGAAAGCCATCCTACTAAGACAAAGATCTGTAAAAAACATCCCTTGGGCATCTGCTGGTGCAATTTGTTCACCCAATCCTACCACATTGAGATACACATGGATTGTGTGAATGATTATGTTCTTCTTTGACTAATATTGTAGTATTGTACTAACCATTGCTAGCAACTTTGGAGCTACAAAATTACTACCACATCACTGACACCTTACCTCTCAGGATACCCTAGTAGTATACCAAGGTTGAACATGTACTTTTTAAGAGGTAACTTTTGCACGATACAATTGACAGATATCTAGAAGCTTCTAATAGTTTTGGATCAATCAGAGAAAAATATGGGGTCACTGTTCATTCACCTATGTTCATTCACCATGTGGTCACTGGAAACAGTGAGTTGAACTTGGTCTGAGTGTCTTGACATGATTGAACCTTGGAAAGAATGATAGATTGAACCACCAATGCAACTGATAATGAAACTAGTCAATTCTGTCCCCTGTTTGGTTTGTTATAGGTAAAAAGACGAAACAAACTGCGACAAAAATGAAACCACCAAAAGCATGTTGGCAATGTCCTGAAAGCTATGCTACCAGTGGAGGGAAACAAATAACAGATGAAGAGCTATCTAAATGAAATGGGCAAAAAGAGGGTGGTTCTCTTGTGAGCACAAAATATAGGTCTGTTTATTTTTGAAAAATAACTGCCTGTGCCAGTGATGTCAGTTTGATAATACTTACTCCTATATAATACATGGTAGGTACTCTTCTTGCTTATTCCTGAGAATACAGATCAAAGCAAAAAAATAATGAATGCAATGTCAACAACATTGTCTATCCATGTTCGTTATTCATTGTATCAGCATCATATGGTTCTCACTCGAACATGCAACATGAAACAGAAAAGAAATAAGAACAATGAATCAAGGAAATGCAAAGGAGGAAGAGGGAAGATGGAAATTATTGACCATCAAAAGCAACAACACAATCCACCACATGTTTAATGCAATCAATAACTAAGTCCAACAACAATGACTAATGACTGATCATACAGAGCACAGCAGTCAAAAATATACAATGCGTGTACTACAACCCAATCAATGACCAACCACAGCACGTGAATGGTTCAATGGCAGAGAAGAGGGATTGCCCATTCCTTGCTCTCATCAGCAATAGAACAATAATGATGATATGACATCTGGAACCTCTCAGTGCTTATTCAACAACCATGGTATGAATGACAACGCCATAAAAATCAAACACATAGCACTACCAGCAGAGCATAGTAGCCAAGTAATGACCACTGCCAGAGAGACAGCCATTATTGGTAGATCAGCCATGGCAATACCATACAGCTATTGTATTGCTATTTGCTATCAACATTTTGCTGAGTTGCCCTCCCAATGCCCCCCCCCCCCCTCAATCTCAGCCTGGCAGGATGAAGGTTTGTCACCCTAGGGGGCAACAACAATAACCTTACTATATTACATTTCCATACCTCTATTTAGCTATTTTAGTTTGTGTATTTATCCTTGCGCTTAGCGCTGCGCAATTTTGTCTTTTCCCCTCTTTTTCGCCCCCATTCTTTCCCAACCCACCAGCACAAAACAATTTATTGCACGATATATACCACACATTCGCATTCGCACTGCATTCGCATCGGCATCAAACAACAACAATGACGCCAGAGGATGGAGATGGAGCATCCCCACCTCCTGCTCCTGCCATATCACCACTGGAATCAAACGAAGAGAAGAACATGGAGGGTCGTGCAGCCGTAGAAAAGGCAACAATGCCAAACGGCGAAACGGTTCGCATGATCAGCAATGACAATGGAAATGGCGCCAACAGCAACGACGACGATGCCGATGCAAATGCAAAGAAAAATGCATTGGTCGAAGTAACTGCAAATTCCACTGCCCCTGCCCCTGCCCATGCGAATATGGACTCAAATGGAAATGGCAATATCAGTTCCCCCCGGGTGAATGATTCGGGCGCGAACTCTTCCTCAAGTATGGCGCAAAATAACAAAAAGGCTGCTGATGCTGACGGCCATCATCAACATCAACATCAACACCAACGCGAGGGGGGCAATGCAAAAAATAATAAAAATGCAAGAAGCTCGTCTAATATCGAGCAAGATGCAGTGACTAATGCAAATCAGGGCGAGGGAGATATGCAACCGAATCAAGCTCTGTCTGCTAATGCTAATCTATCTTCGCAGGATGTCAATGCTCTCTCTGCCCAGCCATCAGCAACAGCAACAGCAACAACAACAGCAACAGTGGGAACAGTGGGAGTGGGGGCAGTAGCAGGTACTGCTACTACAAAAAGCAATGCAAACTTGAGCGAACGACATAAAAAAATCCTAGCAAGTATACAGCATCGTCGTCAACTACTAAGTTGGGTGCAGGGGAGCAGAATAGAATCACAAAAGGTTCGAAATGAATATGAACACTCGGGCAGGCAAGGTTTTGTCGCATCAATATTGAACAATGACAATGAACACGGGCAAGGGGCTAGTACTAATTCATCATCTGCACCTGTAGCAGCATTTGCATCCATGGCAGCAGCATCGGAAATTGCAGATTTTCAAGCAATCACCAGCATGGCCAATAGGCCGTCTTCGTTGTTGAAACGGACCAAATCCGGAGGGCCAGACAATGCATCCAGGGACCTGAGACGAAATTCAAGCGTTGGCAAGCGCATGTCTGCGGCGGTTTCAGCGCTGAATAACAATGGGGGATGGGTTTCTACGAATTCCTCTGCTTCGGATAATAACAGCTTGGGTTCGCAGCAGCAGCAGCAACAGCAGCAGCAGAAACAGAAGCAGAAGCAGAAGCAGGGCAGCGGGGGAGGACCAGTTCCAGTTCCAGTACCAGGACCAATACCAATACATGCATCAAATCCTCCCAAGGTCATAGTATCGTCACCTGCAGCCGGGGGTCCAATACCAGTTGCTTCTGCAAATTCCTCATCAAATATGAAGCATAAGCTGCCTCTCCATCCTCATCCCGGCAAACAGTTTCAGGGCAAGCAGTTTCACAAACCGCCGCCTGCAAAAATGCACCAGGGGGGCACGTTGCCATACCCCGTCCAATCGTCCACTCTCGTGGCCAAATCAGGGCCAGAGAAGCAGAAAAAGGTCAAGAAGCGCGCCAACAGCCTAAAGAAGGCTGTCGTGGGAAGTGGAAGTGCAGGCAATAACAACAACAACGATGGTACAATAACCCTCCCGGGAGGAATGCTGGCGCCGCAAAAAAACCATGTACCCAACACTGCTATTGGAACCGGGCTGCTAAAGGCTCCTGCTGGCAAAGCGCCGAACAACAGTATCAACCCTCTGATGCTGCGTCCCATGAAGGCTTTGGTGCCATCTGCGGAGGCTGTGAAGCTGTTGGACAGGAGGGATGGATTAGTGTTGAGGCTGAACAATTTGCTAGGGAGGCGGCATCGTGTTTCTGCTGGGAAATCGCCCATGCCGGTGGCGAGCAAACTCAAAGAAACATCTGGGGAGCTGCCTTTGCCAGCCAAGTCAGAACTGAAAGAGGGGACAGAAGGTTGTGTTCCATTCCTGGCGAGCAAACTGAAAGAGGGATCTGGGAGTAGTCTGCCTTTGCCAGCAAAGCAAACTGACGAAACGAAAGAGGGGACAAGCCGTGTTCCGTCAATTTCTTCTCCGGGAAAAAACACCACCTTTGCTTCCCCAATCATGGACGGGGAGGAACACAAAAAGGGGAATATCAAGACACAACAAATCCTCAGTGGCTTCACACCCAAAGTTGCGTCTTCCGCCATCCATTCTAAACAACAACCTGTTATATTGCACCATCAACCTCCACCCCCGCCACAACGTCTTCCCCCCCGTCGTAAAACGCAATGGGACTGTGTCCTCGAGGAAATGCGGTGGATGGCAACCGACTTTTGCGAGGAGCGTAAATGGAAGGTGGCCGCCAGCAAAACTCTCTCCGGTGCGATCAGGGGGTATAAACCGAAAAAGAAGTCATCTTTGTCCTTCATGGGCAGTCCGATGGGAAGGACACCATCTTCTTCCATCAGGTCCAGGTCCAGGTCCAGTACTCCCAAATCGATTGGGTCTGCATTTTCGAACAAAGGTCAAGTTTGTATCCAAAATGATTCTGATCCATTGTATGTCGATGCATCTAAGGATGATTTGGAAAAGGCAAAGAAAATTTCGCAACTACTGAGCGTGTCCATTTTAGATCATTGGGAATCTCCAGCAGCGTTTGGCTGCACGGAAAGTCACAAAATAGGTTATGAACGCTTTCAAAAACTGAGGGTAGGAGTGGCATCGTTGGATGTATCGGATCATGCCACGAAGTCATTGGAAGCAAAGCAATCTGATGAGTGTTCAAAAGAGTCTCGCGACAACAATCAATCAACAAACGCAAATCTAAATTCTCCTATATTATCTGAGCTGAGCTATGATGAGATATCTTCCCGAATAGAGGCATCGATCGAATTCGTCAATACACTGAAGGAACGGACAAACGGTGAATTCGAGGAGGAAAGTGCCCAACAAGAGTATAAAGAATCAATGCAATCATCACGCAGTAAAATGCAAGTGGAGCTCGGACATGATCAGTTACGCGCTGTGCATTTTGTTGAAAGGCTGTGGCAATCAAGTTCTGGGGAGAACCGTTGTAATGAAAGTGATATCACGTCACCATCCAACCACGAAATCAGCAATGAAATGAAACCGCCACTCGGCAATGATGCAAAACACTGCGTGTCTGCAATAATTGGGGGCAGTGTGGGCGTGGGAAAGACTATGGCAGTTTGTGCACTTTTATGGAAATGCAGGCACAATGGCCCTCATTTGATCGTGTGTTCGCCTTGTGCATTGGTGAGTATCCATCTTTGAACAAAATGTCAATTTTCCATCTCCATTTCTTTTGACTCTTTTTACATGTGTGTGATGTGTAACGAAACGGAAAAGCTTCGATGGAGGAATGAATTGATGAAATATGATGGTTTGAACGTGCAGACTTTTGGTCAGGATCCTCTAGGGTTTGGGGGGGCATCAGATGTAGTAGTGTGTGACTATGCGTCTTTCTTAGAGCTGGATTCTGGTCAGGGTGGCCATTCATTGGGGGAAAGTAGCAAAAGTGCAAGAAGAAGCGCAGACAATGGAGATGAGGATATTATCGACTTTGCATCCTTGACCTTAGATCTTCGCCATCCCTCCTCCTCACCACACCACACACTGTTGGTTGATAGTGGGAAGAAATTGCCTAAAATGGCATCTTCACTTATCGAAAGTGTGAAATGGTGGATTTTCTTGAACAACTTTGTGACAAGATGTTCTAGCAACATGAAATGTCTTGTCGTCGAGCAGACAGATCTCTCCCAAAACCGTCTCGTCTCCCCAACTTACTTGAGTGGCAACAGCAAAGACAAGCGCATTGACGAAATGCTTGCAATGAAATTGGCATTCATCTATCACCCATCGATTTTCTTTTCTGAACGATCATCAATAGGGAAACGAATTATTTCATGGGCTAGGCGTCAAGCAAAAAAACCAATATTATGGGGCAATGGAGAATCGTGCAATGGTGATAGTGCTTCATCTCTGCAGGGGTATCGATCTGTGCTTTCAGAATCTCTTCAGCGCATATATGACTCCATGCTTGATTGCATGGAGCTAAATGTTGAAAATGAAATTGGAAGCAAAGCCAAAGAACCACTGAAAAACCAAGCTTGGGAGTTGCACATGTGCTCTTTGGCGAGGCCCCAACAGGTTGCATATGATCAGTGTTGTGCTGATGTGCAAGGTTCTCACAAAGAAAATGCTGACAGTCTTATGCAATTACGGAAAATATGTGTCCATTCCAATATGGATGAGATAATCAAGAGCTTGATGGCTCCGCAACGCCGATTTCGTGTTTCCCATGGATCCTCCCTTGTTAGAAATTCTGCAACATTGTCAGAACCAAACATTGATGTTGCAAAAAAGATTGCCAAAAAGTCGTCTAAAATGAAAGAACTGCTTCGTTTGTTGATCAGCGAATGTGGCTATTATGTTGCGAAGAGATTTGATCTAGTAGAAAATCCAATCAACGAAAAAAACTCAAGACCGGAAGTGCCAAAGAAGAAAGCAAAGGTACTTATTCTTGCAACCCTTGTGGAGGCACAACTTCTTACGTCGCTCTTTTTGAGTGCAGTTGGACTGCACCATGAAGTGTTAGTGTCAAGCTTCGCCAAACCAAATTCAGCAAGGCGGTCACCTCATGGCAGCAACATAACTTCTCTAACAGGCTCTCCTTTGGAAAATGCGTCTGCCTGGGCTTGGAGTCAAGATATTCTTTCCCAGTTCAATAGTGGTGCCAGCATGGAAAGCGAATATATTGATAGATCGGTTGGAATCCTAATCACATCTCCAAATGCAATATCTTCTCACAGTGGTGGCATTGGCGCTACATCTGCAGATGTGGTTTTCAGCATCGATGAGGACTGGAGTGGGCGTGAGGCATTGCATGTGACATCAATATTGTCTAAAATTCGCCGGCGGGAGCTAGGAAAGGTGAATGCCGCACCGACCTCTTGCGGAGAACAGTGCAAATTCATCAAACTTATTTGCAAAAATACCTGCGAAGATGCATTTCTGTGCAAAGGAAATGCTATGTATGCAGATGGAAAAAAGCTCAACAAAGAAACGAAACGAGATTCTCAGAGCAAGTGGGGTAAAGTTGGTACTAGAAGGTCTTCCAGACAGTCAGCACGGGCTGCTTCTAAAACAAATCGAGACGAAAGTCCTCAAACAACCCGAGATGAAACAGAAACCGATGGAGAGAAAAATAATGGCCCCATTAGTACACCCAAGACGCAAAAGCGAATGTTCCTCCATCCAATCAAGTTTCAGCCTGAGAATGCTTCAATAAATGGCAGTGGTTTTCTCATTCCTTCTGTCACTGTTGCAAACCACACCAATTCAAATGATTGTCTCATAGTTGGGTCAAACATTGTGAGATATAGAAACTGCAAATTATCATCTGTTCTCTATGGACCATGGATGGACTCAAATTCTGACGAAATATTTATGCCGACTAGAGGTAGACGAAATTATCGAGCCGCGTCAATAGAATCCGATGCAGCATTTGCACGGGCCTTATTCAACTCAGAGGATGGTGCATCGGTTATTTCGTTTGCTCAACAAACAAACCATTATCATTTGCCACGTGATAAATCTGGACTGTGGCAAATTACGCTAGGCCCTGTGACTGTGCCTTCTGCAGCATCCCATTCACCTGTGCAGCGCTTTATGGAAGCATTTAGAAGGGCACCATCCTTCATTTCACAGGGACGAAGCAAAAAACAAATGTATTTGTTGGATCAGAATAGCAAGCTAAGAGCAGATGGAAGTGTTGCCCTAAATAGTGATTCACTGAGCAGTGCTAATGCTGACTCTGCACCCAAAGATCTTTGCAGGAACAAAGTCAATCGCGGCGATGATAGTTCTACTCTCCTGGTTTACAGGCTGCCCAATCGTGCCTCCAGGAAGCGCAAGATTTCAGATGTTGGATTTGCAGTAGAAAGGGAAAATGGGCGAAGCAATTGCTCAGCCATTCTGGGACCACATGGAAGGTTGGCACAGAGCATATTTTCGTTTTGTTTCTCTTCGTTCAATAGTTCGATGTCAGCTCTTGACAGAGATGGAAATCAAGGTTGTGAACCAGTAGTGTACTTCCCATCTTTCCTCCCATCTCTGCTCCAGCTCATTGAAAATGTGACGAGTGACATACCCAAAGAAAATGTATCAAGTGGAATTAAGCGGAAAAATATTGAACTGCAATTCAACAGCAGTGAGAGCAAGAGATTGAGGGAATCTACTCCTCATGATTTAGTGCTCTCATCAGGAGCCCCTTGTCCACTCTCTGCAATATCCTTAGCTTCCAATCCTGGCCCCTCACTTTCTTCTCAGGAAATTGGCGTTATGTTTCCTGCGGATTTCTACACCAATGATACATTTTCAGCCAGTGTTGAGACAAACCCCTACTCATTCAGAAAAGATCAAAATGAGTGTGGAAACGTGGAACTGATTTTTCACAAGAGATTATTGTCAGCTGATCCAAGGGGGGCATTATCTGGTCAAAACCGGGAGTCATTGAATTTAATGATATTGATAACACAGAAGAAACAACAACACAAACTCAATGAGAATGTCCCTGGGGGGAGCACTGCACAAATGCCGCCACCTGATTCAATACAAAGAAATGCCGCTCTTGCTGGGGCTGGAAAAAAAATATTGCACAAAAAGGTCAAAAGACAACATCAGCACACCAATTCTTTATCAACACGAGATAAGTGTAGCACCTCCTACTTTCGGAATGAACACCTATTTGATCGGTCCTACTCTGCAAAGGAACGCACAAAAAATGATTTTATGGCATCACCAATTGGACAGGTTAGACTGCAGTGTCGCTTGAATGATCTTGTATCAAGCTCTTTCATTGTGTCATTAATGGATCCAAGTCGGCCTCAAGTTAAAGAAGTTATGCAACAACATCAATTCTCAGTGCCATTTTCAATCCAGAGGAAAAATAGACCACTCCTGCTCGGAGCAATTCCTCAGGTTGATGTAGAACTTCTGCATAAAGAACAGATAAGCCAAAGTGGAATCACCTTGCCAGTGGGAGTGAAAGCTCCTCGATTAGCCAAGATTTTTTCAAGCTCACTGAAAGAATCTTCAGAACCGTGGACTAATTCGGAAGACTTTATCTTGCAAGAAATCTTGTCGCGGTATGGTATGAATTGGCATTTGGCAGCTCATGCAGTCTCGTCGGGTAAGATCTTTACGCCCTCTCTGGTTGCAGGGGTCACAGAACGGCCTGTGAATATGTCGAAACGTTCAGCCACACAGTGTCAAAATCGCTGGGTTTCTCTGGAGCAGGCGAATAACACTCAGATTGATTTGTCTTTTTGTCCAAAGGCTGAATCTGAAGTACTAACAAGTATGACCATCAGTTCTCTTCCACCTGTCGATAGAGAAATCTCTCCTTCTGTTTTCGAAACAGGGGACAGCAGGAAACAAATAGTCATATATGACAATCCACCCTCAACCAATCCGCTGAAGCAAGAACCAAGCCAAAATGACAAGCTTCACTGGATTAATGGGCCCAGACCAGCTTCAGCTACCTCTAAAGCAGGAGAAAGTAGGGTCAAGAAAAGCCAGCCCCTTAGCTCGCGCATCCAAAAGCTCAAAGAGCTGTCAAAGAAGAGACGTGTTGCAACCATACAAATCCCAGGCTCCATGCCAACACATGCATCTCATTCTGAGTCAATACAGACTGCTAGAGCAAGTATGTTGGCAGCAGCAAATGGCATTGCCCCACCGAGACAAGAAATGTGGCCTCTTGAACTTCTAGATTATGTTAAAAAACACAAAGCTCCAGCAAAACAACCTGCACAGAGAGAGATCCCAAGATCAGCCCACCACTCGGTACAGCCCTCAACACAATCTCCTCGCCGCCAACAAAATTCGGCACCATACCATCCACCTCATAACGTCCATCCAACTCAGCACCAAATGTATCATGGAGCTGGTCAAATTCCAAATCAACGCCCACCATTTCAAGGCCACATGCATCATGCTGGTGTCAACCCAACAGTAGCTTACCAAGCTCCACAGCCAAGAATCCCTCGACACCACCAAAGGCCAAAAGAACAAAAGAAAGGCTCTATATAATGGGAACAAAACCCTTTTCAGCTCTTCACAACAACCATACATATCATAGTATATTTTCAGCTACCATTTAACTCATTAAAGCTTACAATTTTAGAATCACTTTTGTCGAATATTTTCAACGATTTACCGAGACATGGGCCATCCTGTCACATACGCCATACTTTTATCAAACGGCCAAAACAGAAGCGTCATCATGGTATGAACCTAGGGCTGGCAAGCAGACTTTACTACATTGTCACTCGGTTATGCAGGGACCTCTATGATGAGTGAAATCAGATCTCAACATAAGACATACACCTACCCTACAAGACACGAAGCAAACGACCATTCTGATGAATCTGATCCACCTTGATTCAATAGGCAACAATGCTAGCTTGGCTTCTGCTCTTTTAAGTTGACAATTCGTCTGAAGGGTGGTTCGTGCCTGGTCGACTTGAATACAACAATGCAATGAGTATAGCTACTCTAGGGGTCGTCTTCAGCATCAAAGATGATCAGTAGCACTGCTATGTGCGCACTGCCCATCTGCCACGCAGGATGCTATTGCCAGGTCAAAGGCCACTCTATGCGCTATGATTCTGACTTTGATCATTGCAGCGTGTGATAGGATTTGCCCTTGCTCTCACTTAGCTTCGGCTCACAAGATCTGGGCTCTGGCCCATCTCAACATCAGGCTACGAAGTGGCTCCACCACTCATGTACAATGGTCCAATAAATAACATTCCAAGTTTAAGTGTACAGTCCTCCTTACATTACTTTTCATTTGGTTTTACTAAGCTTGAGATCTCTTGAGATCATCATTGCATTTGCAAAATTCAGACATCCAAAAAGTAAGACAGGTTCAAAACTCAGCTCAAGCTTTCAATTTTGTATGATCTGATCAAATTATTTTATTCTACTGCAATTCACTGGTGTTGGGGCTGTGGCTCGCATTATTTGGTGGACAAGTCAAGATTTTAGGCAAAGGCATTATCAAGGTCATCATATCTCATGCAATTCATTTTTCACAGGCAAAGTGGTAACAATACATACGAAGGCGTCATTTCTCAGGCAATTCAAGATCTCAGACTAGATAGTTTTCTAAGTGCAGCCGTAGCTTGCATCATGGTCGGTGTCACAAGTTTTGCTATTACGACCATCAATACAGGAGGGCATACCACAGAATTCTGGATATATGCAGTCAGAATCATCCCTGCACTCGCTGCATACAGTCCCAATGAAACTCGATGCCTTGATACAAAAAGGATCGCTGTTCAAGTCACAACCAATGCTAGTGCCGGCCACACAGCCGCAATGCTTGGCACATTCTAGATAGCCGTTGGTTGAGTCACAGTATATATAATGATCACGATGCGCACATACTTGAGGTGCGGTGCAATCTGTATCAACGAGGCAACCGCACATCGCATCTCCTCCAATGTCATAGCAATGTGGCGCATCGCTGGCAGGGTCACATGGTGGATCACAGGTAGATGTACAGCCCCAGTCTACATCATGGCCATCTTTGGAACAATACTTGAGAACATCAGCAACGCAGGTTGGCTGGCCACAAGTTTCTCCATTGATGCAGTCTACATCATCTCTGCACTGCTGGCATGCAGTTCCAGTTGGCGTAAATGCCGGACCACAATAAGGGCGATCGCTGGCAGGGTCACATGGCGGATCACACTCCTGTAGATGGCGGCGAAGTTGTTGGTTGATTACATTTTGTTTTTCCGATGATACAAAGGAGGTGATCGTCATCAGGGAAAAGAGCGCGAACATTACAGAGCTTGTCATTACGTCGATACAGTCTATCTCTTGGATAATTGTTGTTGATGGGAATGGGCTTGGAAATGTTATGATACATAGCAAAGTAAAAAAGTTGTTTGAAAAGAGAAAAGAGAACAGAGTGCGATAGGAGTGTGATAGGACTGCAATAGGAGTGCTATAGCACCGAAGTCGCTGGAAGTCACCCCCGAATATCGAAATAGTAACTGAAACTGCCGAGCACGATTCCAATTTATCCTATCTTATGTCCTATTCCCATGTACGATACACCAAGTACGCAGACCTTCATCCGAGTCCACGATCAAGGTTTCATGAAGGATTAGAGCCACTTTCTGTAGGTAGATGCAAGTAGTTATTCTAGAGGGTCGTCTTCAGTATCAAAAATCATCAGTATCGTAGCACTGCTCGGTGCGCACTGCCTATCTGCCATGCAGGTTGCTATTGCCCGGTTACAGGCCAAGCTATGCATTAGATATGGTTCTCACTTTGATCATTGCAGTGTGTGATTGAATTCTCCCATGCTACTCTCACTTCAGAAGTAGAATATGATCTCACAATCAGAGCTTTAGCTCACCACTATCAGAGCTTCGGCTCACAAGATCTGGACTCTGGCCCATCTCAACATCAGGCTACGAAGTGGATCCGCCAACTTTGGTTGTTGTTCATAACCCGACAAAGACCAAAGCATTGTGCAAATTAACCAACATTTCAAATCCAACTAAACATACTCACCATTGGATACCTTGGTACCCTTATGGTATCCTTTTTTCAGAAAATCACACAGAATTGGTCCTAATGGCCCAATCAATGCCACTGCAAGTTCAAGTATGCAGTGCTTCTCAGGAGGGGTTTACTGAAGGTCAAGGAAGCTTTTGGAATATCATTTTGAGTTGAAATGGTGCAGTGTAATGTTGTGTATGGCGCTGGAATATTCCGGATGTCGACATCCCTCTGAATCCTGTGTGTGTCTGAATCTCCGATCTGTCACCTATCAAGTCAAGGAAATGGTTAAAGGCCAATCTATGCACTATGATTCTCACTTTGAGCATTGCAGCGTGTGATTGGATTTGCCCATGCTCTTGCTTCAGAAGTAGAATATGATGTCACAATCAGAGCTCCGGCTCAACACTATCAGAGCTTCGGCTCACAAGATCTAGACTCTGGCCCATCTCAACATCAGGCTACGAAGTGGCTTCACCAGGTACCAAAAGGGTACATATCTCTAATATTATAAAACTATCAGTATCTTACATAGGAACTAGAGATAGATGTATGCGATGGATGACACATGGGTGGTTCAGAGGGATATCGGTATCCGAACTATTCAATGGATCACATTGCCTCCAAAACACCCCCTCATATTGCCATTTCCTCTCGATACAATCCTCCAATACTTGCTGGGATGGTCGGTAACCCTCTTCTCAGGAGGGCNGGAAGCAAAAAGGAATCAGTACCAGCATTAGCATCAGCATCATTAATCGAGCGCCTAGTACTTAAACCAACACAATATAAATATAACAATCATGGGACGAACCACAAAACCCAAAGCGGGAGAATCGGCATCCACGGCCCTGAACAAAGTCCACAAAGTCTACGGCCCCACCGCCAACATCTACGCGGACGTGCTCAAGGTATCGCCCGATGCCAACCCCTCCGAAATTCGCGAGGCGTTCTTCTGCCTCCGGTACGATATTTATCAAAAGTTGGGTGATCCACCACCCTCCGGTGGCGGTCAGATGTTGACGTCGAAGGAGCGGAGGGAGGTGGAGTCGCGACTGGATGCTATTACCGGGGCGTTTCATATTGTTAGTGATGGAGGCAGAAGAAATGCGTACGATGCCTCCTTGGCGACGTCGACGATGTCATCATCTACGAACAATAAAGGTCAAGGCAGGAGCAACAGCGACACCACCGCCAAGACCGCCAACTCATCCTCTCCCACCAAGCTGTCCCCCTCCAAGGCAGACACCAGCAGCAGTAGTAACGATGTTAGTAGTAGCAATGATCGCGGAGGACTCCCCATCGGCATCGGACAGCGACGATCGGTATTTCGACGACGCGCCCGCCGCGCCGCGCAAGCACAGTCTCCCAGGAGCAGCGGCAAGGTATCGTCAGGGGGAGGAATGAACGAATCTCGACGAGCGGTGGCCAAGCCCGTTTTCGGAGGGGGGTTGAATGCTCGTCATCGTGCGGTGGAGAGTGCCGATACCATATTCGAGGAAGTGCTCGGTAGCACTAGCAAGGATAGTGGCAATAGCAAGGATAATGTTGATTCGAGTCACTTGAGCCGACAGAGGTCGAAGGACACTATTACGGGCAAGGACAGGGACAGTCCCAGCGTTTTCGGTTCTATCGCCGGCAGCAGCGTCAGGCCGGACAAGGATAGCATCTTCGGATCGGTGGATCGGACCGAATCCTGGACCGCCGATTTCGGCAGCAATAACAACCACGAAAACGATGGCGATCGCGCGACGCCTCCGCAGTCGAACGGCAGTATCGCGGGAGGCTCGTGGCATCAGGACAGCGTCAATGACCAACCGCTGCCGGAGGGGGTCAACAACATGAACGCTCGGGAGCAAATGCTGTACAAGAATCAAATGTACATCAATCAGCAGAAACAGAGACAACAACAGCAGCAGCACATGCAACAGCAGCAGCAGCAGGGAAATCACAATGGTGTCATCGGAAGGACGCCGAGCAGACTGGGCTCCAAGTACGACACGTCGGAACGAAGCGACAAATACACCGACATTGCGGATAAATACGCTGTCGACGTTGACGAAAACGAGGACGTTCCACCGGAAGACCTGGTATCTCCCACGGGAGTCGACGGCTTTGATGATTCCAACAATGCTGGTTGGTCACGCAACAAGGGGGGCAATCGCAGTGCTGACCGACCGCCGCCCGCGCCGACCAAAGGCAAGGCGATGGGAGACGCCAGCGCGCGGGAAGCTCCCGCGACGAACGAGCGGGCGCCACCCGGCGGCGCCCGCGCCGAGGAACCCAAACGCGAAAATGCCGCGTACGGGACGACGTACGACAACGAATCTCGAACGCAGGGCGACGACGAAGACGACGCCCGGACCTACGGAGACGAGACCGCCACCACCTACGACGGCGCCGACGCCCGGACCTACGACGACGAAGACGAGACCGCCAC
>JALLOZ010000088.1:0-17060 GCA_036939875.1 Thalassiosira pacifica
CGCTCTTCCGATCTATTTCAACATTAAAAAGCCATCTTGGCAACAACTGCACCTTGGAGAAACTTTCTCTCAGTGAGAATGAAGTTGGCAATGAAGGAATGTGTGTGTTAGCTGGTACTTTACGCAACAACTGTACCTTGAAGGAAATAAATCTCAGTGAGAACCGAATTGGGAATGAAGGGGCGCATGCTTTGGGGAATGCTTTGCATACCAACTGCACCTTGGAGGAACTCTCTCTCGGTCGAAACCAAATTGGCAATGAAGGGGCATGTGCTTTTGCAGATGCTTTGAGTACCAACTGCTCCTTGGAGAAAATCTATCTCAACTTGAACAACATTGGCAATGAAGGGGCATGTGCTTTTGCAGAAGCTCTGGGCACCAACTGCTCCTTGAAGAATCTCGGTCTCAATGGGAATGAAATTGGCAATGAAGGGTTGCGGGCTTTTGCAAGAGCACTTGTCAACAACAGCAACCTGAAGGGTTTGGACCTAGCTCACCAATCAGTTGAGAATGAGAACGATCTCATGAACCACGAAACATTGACTAAATTTTCTGAGCTATTGTGTGATGTTTCCAGCATCAATGCAACTCATTGTTCAAACGACACACTTCAAAACGTAGAGCATGCTTTGGATTGGGGTCCTGTTCATGATGAAATTGATTCATATCTGTCACTGAATTCTTTGAAGAGCAACATAAGCCTCACTAGATTGGAGAAGATTTTCAAACACCATAAATATTTCGACATGAAGCCTTTCTTTGAGCAGGGTTGGGAAATGCTCCCTTATGTCATTGACTGGCTTGAAAAAGCACGTAGTCATGCTTTTTATAGCCCTGCACTGGTAAGTCTCCACAGGAAATGCATTGAGATAGTGGCCCTTTACTTTTATAAGTGTTGGACATAGTTGTTGATTGTGGTGTCTGGGAGGCTTTTAATTTTCACTTGATCTCACTGTTTTTACATTATTTGCATCACTCTCTCAGAACAATGCCGAGAGTGATTCAGAAAAATCCATTTCAATTGAGGAAGAATGTCTTACATCAGTTGAGGATGGTTCGGATAACACCATTGCAATTGAGAAAGCAAGGATTATGAATGAAAAGATGAATGCTATTCATCAATTTTCCCGTGCCATGCCAGATATTTTTGATCAAGAAGCTCAGATAGGAGCAAGACTGAAGAGAAAATATAACATGGTATAATCGCATTCTCATTCTGCACAGAAGATCTTTGCTTGATGGATCAAGACTGAGCAAGTTTTAGATAAGCTGATTGAATTTTTAAATCTATTGTAGTATCACCATGACAAAAAAATATGCAGTGGCTGGTGTAGCATCAGTATTTTACTGTATTGTTCTTATGTGCATCCTCTCTCTAGTCCTAGTTGTAAAAAGAAGTGTACAGCTTGAAGCTCAAGTCTCAAATTTTGATGACATCTACATGAAAATATTGACTTTTGTGATAATCTGCCAGCAAAGACAAATGACCAAACAAAAATATGATGCTCGGTAAAATGCAAGTCACCTTTATATTACTCCGAGCAAAATTGTCGCAAGCCGTTTCCCATCAGCTCCCAAAAGCTTCTATTTCATTATTTGCTATCACCTGAATGAGACAAGCTTTGTGAAATATGGCTTTGGCTTTGGTGCAAAATTATGATGTGTTTTTACTTGTGCAGATTGCACTACACAAGTCGTGTGGCCAGTGCTCAAAATCTCTGCCCCTTTCACAGCTGAGTCTGGGGGGAAAACCTCATCATCCACCACCAATATCATATACATGTCATCTCGCAAGGCAGACTCTGTCATCACTTGCAGCTTGTCTGCCCACTAATGGTGAGCCAGGTACAATCACGAAGGTGAGCAATCAAGAATAGCGATTACTCTCAACGTCAAACTTACAGGAATAAAACCCAACCCATCCTCAAGGAAAAACTCTCTCAATCATTATGTATCATGGATCTCCTCAAAACGGTCACCTCTTAATATTGTACCGACCTCGAGAGCGTCCGCTTTGGAATAGAAGGAACTTCAAGAATTATTATGAACTGAGTCAAGATCATATGATAGGTAGCCAACTGATACAAGATGGCATCATCTCACTTCCAGGTATCAAACATAATGCCACCTTAAGTTATTTTATTTGCATGATTTAAACAGATGATTTTATTTGCCAACCATCAACGAAGGCAAAACATTCTATTCCTTGGATGCTATTTCGCACTCTGATGCATTTGAGTCGAACGGGATTTTGCCTGAAAAAAGGAACAATCGTGTGTGAGCAGCATGCACAACATGCATGGTTGGCTGGCATTGGGTCCAATATCACATGACTGAATTACAGATAGCCATTGTGTATTGAAGTATTTGTTGTAGGACCTTTGTCGATGCCAGTATCAAAATTGTGTTTCCGTACCAGTTGTGTTTGCCATTATCTCAGTATCACACCATTGTCATCGAGCAGTGCAATGCATCACGCTGCTTTGATCGAGATGATTTGTAATCATCACGAGGATGCAGGCTACGCATGTCATGTCCATCATTGATGCAATAAGTCAACGCCATCACACCATGATGGTTTGAGTTGATCATCATGGATGAGCAAACCACTACCATTTGAGCTGCTTCTGAACTTCCTGCTATGTTGATTGCGCAGCTTGCTGCCGATTTGGTATCTGCTTTTGCTCTTATGCTGTACTGCTTTCTAATCTGCTTGCTCCCTTTTTCCTTCACCGCCCTTGCTTGCTGTCTTCCTGCGCATTGCTGTTGCTGTTGGTGTCCTCTTTTTTGGTAAAATCGGGCGCCAATGCCGAGATATTCTGATTCCGCTGAGCAGATAGAGAACTGAGAAGATGGCAATGACGCACCATCATCGTATTGTTCGTATTTGTAGTTGCAGTTGGCGGAGGAGCGCGGAGCGGGAAATAATCCACCGCTAGAAACTGCTGCGCACGGAACGGATTTTGTCGCAAATAAGAGCGTCCGGTAATATAAATCCGGCGGGGAATGTCCAGGATGGGTGTTGGATATGGGATGGGTGGGTTGGTTATCTCCACAAACGTGCCGCTGGTGAGCTGTGGCCGCTTCTTTGGGCGGGAGGAAATTGCCTAGCTATGGCGTAGTAAATCCCATTGTGAGGGTGTGTCGGGCTCCGCGTTGCTGCTCCCGCCATCTTTTTTGAAGCTAGTAAGTTTTGTTAGCGAAATAAGGGGCAGGACGACCTTATTTAAGACGCCAGATTCCTCTGATTTTAGTGTGGTTCTTTTCTTCAATTCTAGCTAGAATACCTTGCACTAAATGACGCGTGATAAATGACGATTTACGCTATCAAAAAGGCAACAACTGAACAGGTCCTTTAGGTTTAGCTCCACGCCAGAAAATCTTATCCCAAATATTAAAGGGAATATATATGAGGCTTCAGTTTTGAGGATATCTTCGATATTATCGCAAAAAGAAACTCAGGTCTCTGTGAAAAATAGTTTAGCCCCACCACTTTTTCTCCTTATTCCAACCCAACAATGACAGCCGGCCAAAGACGCGAACGAACCACGCCACGAACCATAACCATCCCATCGAACTCACAAAATATAATATTACACAATAACAATACAATACCTCGCCCTGTCAACCGCAACCGCAACAGCAACAGCAACAACGAACGGAACACAACTGACCATCGCCATGACGGAAGAATCCAACGCCGCAAAGCAACAATGGGACTCCACCATGTCCCAATCCCAATTCATGGAACGCGACACAGTCCTAGTCCTCTCCGACACCGACATCGTCACCGGCTCGGCATCCAAAAAGTCCTCCCACGTGTTTGATCCCTCCCAACCCCGCGGCATTCTCCACCGCGCTTTTTCGGTCTTTTTATTCGACTCCTCCACCTCCGAACTTTTGTTGCAGCAGAGGGCTTCGAGTAAAATTACATTTCCGAATGTGTGGACGAATACGTGCTGTTCTCATCCGTTGCATGGGATGGAGCCGGCGGAGGTGGATGGGCCGGGGGATGTGAAGGATGGGAGTGTGTTGGGGGTGAAGAATGCGGCGGTTAGGAAGTTGTTGCATGAGTTGGGTGTTCCTCTTGGGGAGTTGAAGGTGCGAAGATAATTAGATTGTTGATATGTTTCCATCCTTGCTGAGAAGGAGATTGTCATTGTTTGTCATTGTCATTGTTTGTCATTGCTGCACGAACACAGAGGAGCAGATTGTCATTGCTTTTCACTTGATTTCCTTTTTTTATTACTTATTGACAAAACCCCATTTTCATACATTCATCACATTCACTTACTTCATCAGGTGGAAGAGTTCAAATTTTTGACGAGGTTGCATTACTGGGCAGCTGATACTGTGACTCATGGAAAGAAAAGGTGAGCTCTAACATAGATGCTGTGTTTGTTGTGTAGTGTACGCCTTTATTCTTAACTTATGTTGTATCTACTGCTGTTCGTAATTGATTGGCTACATTTTATTGACAACATAAATATAATCCTTGTGGAATGTGTACCGATCACCGCAATTCAAACTTGACTCATATGGTAATACAGTCCTTGGGGAGAACATGAAATTGACTATGTCCTCTTCATCACCATCCCCTCCAAGGACGTACTCACCCTCAAACCTCATCCCGAGGAAGTGGACGACGTCAAGTGGGTGACGCAATCGAAACTTCTCGAAATGTTTGACGATAAGAATTTGCTCTTCAGCCCTTGGTTTCGTCTCATTGTCAACAAGTGGATGATTGGAAGTTCCAGCGAGAGCAAAGTTGGATGGTGGGATGATTTGGAACGTACTATGAAGACGGATGATTTTTGCGATTATGATACAATTCATCAATTTGATCCGCCTAGTGAGCATATGGGTGGCGGAGGGGATGCTGGGCCCATGTTTGGTGATGGAAAGGAAGAGGCTGCTGCTGCCGGTGATTCATCGTGAGTAAACTAACGAGTCGTGTTTCTATGTGAGAGCTTCTTTCCATTGTTGTAGCACGATATGTCTCATCAAGTAATGATTGGCCTGTGAACATTCAGCAAAAAGCAAGGAGCCTACGGCAAGATCAAAACACACAAGGAATCCAAAATTAAGCAATTGATGCATGTGGATGAAGTGTGGTCGGCCATTACCCTTCTCTACCTAAAACCCCTCGAATCCAACCTTCAAAGCGACGACATCAAAAAGACGTTCGATCCTTCCCACTTGGCATTCTGTGATGATATTCTGTGCAAAGTATCGCGATCCTTTGCGGCCGTGATCCGTCAACTGCCTCCTCAGATGTTGGTGGACGTTCTCATCTTCTACCTTGTCCTACGCGCGTTGGACACAATCGAGGACGACATGACCTTCTTTGAAACGAATGAGGAAAAGGTCAAGATCCTCCTAGCCTTTGATAAAACAGCATTGGTCGATCCGGAGTGGAAAATGATGGGATGTGGCGAGGCAGACGAACGACGCCTGCTCGAGGAATTTCCAAAGTGTCATTCCGTCTTTGCTGCCCTTCCCGAGGCTAGCCGCCGCGTCATCAGTGACATCACCTTCCGCATGGCCACTGGTATGGCCGAATTTGTTGGCAAGGATCTTGGACAGGGCACTGCGGATGTCAGTCAGTACAATCGGTACTGTCACTTTGTAGCTGGGCTGGTGGGTGAAGGCCTCAGCCGTCTCTTCTCGGTATCTGGATTGGAACAGCCATCATTGGCTGGAGAGTTGCACTTGAGTGATCAGATGGGATTATTCCTCCAGAAAACAAACATCATTCGCGATTACTTGGAGGATTATGTGGATGGACGTGCATTTTGGCCCCAGACCGTTTGGAAGAAACACAGCGCCAGCGGTGATTTGGGATACTTTGCGAACCCCACTACTGAAGAAGCTAAGACAGCAGGGTTAAACTGCGTGAATGAATTGGTGACAGATGCTTTAGAGCTGGTTCCAGACTGCCTATCATACCTGTCCAAGCTTCGATGTGCAGAGGTATTTCGTTTCTGTGCAATTCCTCAGGTCATGGCGATTGCGACGTTGGACAAGTGCTACCACAACGGAGATGTCTTCACAGGTGTGGTCAAAATTCGAAAGGGCATGTCATGTCGGCTCATCAATGATACCACCGATTTTTTCGGGGTGCATGGTATTTTCAATCAATTTGCATCAAGCATTATTGGAAAGGCGAAGAAGATGCAGAAAAGTGGGTACAATGATCCATCATACGATCGAACAATTAAGGCTTGTGAGACAATTTTGGAGTTGACAGAGAATGAGGCAAAGAAAGCTGCCGGCCAAGCCAAGCTGATGAACGGTACCGCGGTTGTAATAGCATCTTGTGCGGCCGCGGCCGGTCATTTTGCCAAGAAAGGTTCAAATAACGGCAGTGTGTCCAGTGCCTTGGCAATCACCACTACAGCAGTGGCATCATATGGAATATTCTCTTTATTCAAAACAAAATATTCTGGTGCGAAGCGGTCTGCTTCATCATCATTGTTGCCTGCGGCGAAGCTGTGCAAAGAGAAAGGCTCTGAGTAGAAATAACCGTTGATCTGTCCATCTTAACAGAGCAGGAAGATGTGCACACTCTGACTGAATGATATATGTCTAGGTATGCAAGCTATGTTAAAGTTTAGTTGAGGGTGCAATCGCCATATTATCTGAGGAGATGAGAACAGAAGCCTTTTCAATATGTACTCTTTATGATTAATGCAGGTACTTGCCGAGAGTTTGAGTGGACATTGTGCTGTAGACCAACTAAGTATCGTACAACAACATAATAGTACCAATGGTTGTTGGATCCAGCATACCATATTTATTTTGCAGATCACTGAAGAGATTAGGAGGAGATAAATACTTTAACGGTTGAGCCGATAAGATCATTTCGGCTGTTATACACCAAAACCTGGTCATGGGTCATAGGCTACTGTTGACAAAATGAGAAGACATGACAGTGTTTTCGTTGTTCAAAAAAGAGGAACCTATACTTGAGTAAGAGCGGCGGCGGCGTTTTCATTCAATGGAGCCGCAGCTGCACTGTTAGCACCAGCTGGTGCAGATAAGACAGTGCTCGGCTGGACAGAGTTGGTGTTACCCGGCTGAATAAACTCGCCGGCATCATAGTCATAATCCTCCTCCTCGCCATTTGCCCCACCACCGACACCAGCAACACCATTATACACCATTCCACGAGTGTGTATGACCCACTTCAGACCCACAACCTCTAACTTATTGACATATTCCTCCTTCAATCGTCCCTTGGCATGCGCTGACCGCTGTCGATTCACCCATCGTCCCAAACTCAATGGGGGATTACCACGGGTCTTGAAGTTGGCTGGTACATTGCCGTCCCAAGCTCCGCTGGGACTTTGCTTACGCTTATCGTCCGCATATTTCACCAAAGCGTCGTACATGGTACCCCACGATGTGGTCAGCAACACACTCCACTTGAGCCCTATCCGTTCCAAATCCCGCTGTCGCTCCTTCTTCAATTTACCGGCCTGAAACAGACTGCGTTGTCGATTCACCCACCTTCCCAAATTCTTCTCTTCATCCTCACCACCAGGGGTAGTAATTGCACCTGGTGGAAGCGAGCTCTTTATCTTGTAATTCGTTGGGACATTGCCGTCCCATATCCTACCTTCCTTCGTTTGTTCGTGTACATATATCTCCAGCTCATTCAGCATTTGTCGCCATGAATTGGTAGTTAATACGCTCCACTTCAATCCTGTGCTGACCAATCGTACCTCTCGATCATCCTTCAGCGTACCTTTAGCTTTGGCACTACGTTGATTATTAATCCACCTGCCCAGCGCCTTTCCACATGGAGTTTTGTAGCTCGTAGGCACGTTGCCATCCCAGATCCAAGCTCCCTTTTGTTGTTCATTCATGTGTTTGGTACACTTTTCTCTTGTTTCCTCAATGAATTTCACAAGGCAATCAAACATGTCATCCCATTTCTGTTGGGATTGTAATGTGCCATGGGAGGTTTTGGTGCCGTATGTTGATGATGGGGCCCGTGTGAGTGCACCGGGAGGTCGATAAGAAGGATGTGTCTGATGGGGTGGTGCCATCGGTGGACGTGGTGGACCTGGCGGCATCATACCCCTGGGAGGCATGCCAGGAGCAGGTCGATATGCCGGATGGCGTAAATGAGGATTGGGAGTGGTATATTTCGGAACATGAGGTCTTCTAGGAGGCGGTGGCCTTCTTGCAGGGGTTTTCCCACCGGCACCAGGTGGTACATACCCCGCGGCAGCTCTGGCCCTCTCTCGAATGGCATCCATTTCTTCCTTTGTCTTGGTTGATTTGGGTATCGGAACGAAGGGGATGTTGATGCTCGCAACAGGAAAAGGTACCGGAGATTTGCCTGGCACAGCTTTTGGGATCATCATGTTGGTGCCAGATACTATTTTGTCTGGGCCTGCGCCATTCGGCCTTGGAAGTGATTGTAGCATAGATGTTACCGCTGGTGGCTTCGGTGGAACCCTTTGGTATTGTGTCAGTGTACCTCTTAGAGGTAATATTGGCCTTTTTGCTAATGATTGAGGCATGGATGTCTTTGGCCTGGAAACACCAGCTTTTAATGGCAGATTTGGTTTACTTTTCAGCTTTGCGACAGAGCTTTTGGAAGTAGGCTCGCCAAGTATGGCGGCCAAATCCATTCCATCGATAGCAGCATTGGCGGCGTTAACGGCCGCGGCGATAGCATCATAATCGACGACAATAGAGGGTGCGCTGATGGTATCATTGTCCGATGGCTTGATGGGAGGTGCAGTCTTTGCAGGTGGTTTCGACGGGTCGGGCAAATTCTTGGGACCAGCTATTGATATTGAAGTGTCAGATAACGAAGCAAGGGACAGCGCCCCGATAGAATCCTTCCTAGGCCTTCTTGGCTTCTGTTTAGTTGTTGCTTCAATGTCAAGACCACTGGGCGATTTGGCATCACTTGTGATCTTGCCGATATTTTGAATGCGTTCCAAACTGTGATTGCTGGCACCGCCCTTGGACAAGTCTTCCGACAACTCGCCCTCGTCGTCATCTCCCAAGTCTGCAGCAGCCGCCAGCACATCGTCGAATATCCCCATATCCTTGAGGGCTGTGTGCGTCGCCAATGTGTTGCCCACTCCACCCGCCGCACTCAGGTCACTCATACCGCCCCAGCTCTCCAGACGGCTTCGTGATGATGAAAGAGTGTTCATCATGACGTGTTCCATTGAGAAAGTCGTTTTCATCGTAGCCTCAGAGTTTTTGCGCGGCTTCTTATTGACAGGGGCCGAGCTTCCTTCTGCTGTCTTTGCTCGTGGCGATGCTAATCCATCGGTCATGTCAACCGAACTAGAACGGCGTTTGCGACGCAGCATTCGTGACGCCTTGCTACTGTTCTCGTGATTGTTGCGTTTGATTTTGGGCTCGTCACAAAGGGCCTTCAAGTGATCCATCACATTGCCATACACTTCCGTACTCTCAGAACCATTGTCGGGTAAGGTGATCACATCATCTATGTTGCCCACCACATCATCCTGATCGTCATCATGTGATCCGATCAAAAAGTCGACCGTACCGACCGTACCGATTGTACCGCTCCTGGTTCGATTAGCCGGGTTCATGTTTGAGTATATCTCCAGGGTATTACTTCTGGGCCTTCGCTGATGATGATTCTCGGATGAATTTTCGCTGGCAGCAAATGATCCTGTACGCTCACGCCCACCACCCAACATCCCCTGTCCTGCCACCACTGAAACCAAAAAGTCCTGAATTGAGCTCGTAGTAGAGTCAAATGTGTCACTCCTGGGCCGTCTCGCCCCCGCCCTATGTGGTCGCTCATTGAACCTAGCAGAGGCTCCGCTTGGAGCGCTCACTGTGTGCATGGCAAAGGTGGCATCGTCATCAGCAGCGGCCGCAATCGCCGCATCAAGATCATGTCCCATGTCGCCCGCCACTGCAGCCGTCAGAAAATCAAGTGTGTCAGATCGGGGCCGCCCAGCAGAAGAGCGGCCGTAAACAGCATCGTGGAGGTGGAAGGAGTCGAGGGTGTTGCCTCGATCCCTGCCAGAGGTTTCGGATTCGGTAGCGGCAATGTCATTCTCGTTAACTCCACTCACGAGGACATCTTCTTTAGCCGATGATTCCTCTTCTTCAGTCTTTACCGGAGGGTTTTGTGCCACTGGTTTGGATGACTCCCGTTTAGATTCCTTTTCACAGGGAGCAAACGACAGTGATCTCGTTCTATATTTCTTTCTCAAAAGACCACGGCTCATTGGCTCAGACGCATGGCTGGCTGCTCGCGATCGATTTGTTTTCTTCGGTGTTTTGCCAAATGCTACCCCCTTTTTCGCACTATCAGTTAGCTGATTTGGTTCATAGTCATTCATTCTTCTTATAAAATTGCTTTTCAACCTGCTCTTTTGAGCCGATGGTGCATTGATTTCCACCTTTTTCGCCACAATAACTGGTGTTGCTTTGCTGCAAATGCCACTCATCTCCTTGAAAGGGGTAGGGTGTATTTCGCCATCTTCGCCGCGAGCAGCCTCATGATCACCGTCGACTTGAAATTCAGAAGTCAAGAAATCAATGGTATCCGACCTCGGTCGACCACGTGGACTCGACAGGGAATTGCCAAAGTCCGTAGTATCTGATCTTACTCTTGGAGTTAGGGGAGGATTGCCATGGTGGCTATCATCATGAGATGAACCCATTATCACACCCTCTGCTTTTTCGTCGTCTTTAGAGAAGCTCTCGCAACCGGTCAAGAAATCAATGGTATCGGCTCGACCTCGTGGACTGGCCAGGGGATTCGGATTGTTTTTCAGAAAATCAATGGTATCGGAACGATCCCTCGGACTGGACAAGGGATTCGGATTGTTTTTCAGAAAATCACTTGGGCTAGCCAGGGGATTGTTGTGTTGTACGTGCTTGTCTAACTTGTTCGCAAAATCATCATCTGCAGCAGATGTGGAGCCAGTCAAGAAATCCAGTGTATCCGAACGGCGTCGTGGATTTTTAAGATGAGCGGCTTTCGATGATGCAATTATATCCATTGTATCAGACCTAATTCTTGGGCTGGGCGGGGGCTTCTCGTGATCATTGCCATCTGACGATGCAAGTATATCTTGGACTTGTTTGGCATTATCACCTCCTTCTCCTACTACTAATCCTTCCTCTTCTTTTATCTTTTCTTCGTGACGGCGATCCCCCTTTCTTTCTGGGAGTAAAATATCCTCCTCTTGGTCATCATCCTCTTTCCTTTCTGGAAATAAAATGGCCTCCTCTTGGTCATCTTCTTGTTTCCTTTCTGGAAATAAAATAATGTCCTCTGCCTCCTGATCATCCTCTTTCCTTTCTGGAAGTAAGATGTCCTCCGTCTCCTGATCATCATCCTCTTTCCTTTCTGGAAGTATAATTGATTCAGTGGGAAGCAGCATATCAATATCAATAGTATCATCATGGTTCACCGAGGAAGAATCCATGGCAGCGCGGAAGGAATCTATGGTGTTGCTCCGTGGTCTTCTGGCAGGAATGGCAAATGTGATGGAATTCGACGATGGTGACATCATGAGGCCCTCGTTAGTATTATTTTCCATTGGTGGGGGCATACTACTAACATCATCATCTCTGGGTTCTGTTCCATTCTTTACATTGGCAGGCACTAATACTTCTTGGGATGGTGGCAACAAATCTGATGATGATGACTCGTTGTTGTTGGTTTTGAATAGAGCCCGTGGTCCCTTCTTTTTCTGAACCGGCCCTTGAGATGACATTCTATTTTTTATTCGAGGTGTCTTTCCATTATTGTCGAGTATTGGATTATTCGTGACGTGATGATCACCCCCACCCACACTTTCCCCTCCAGAGAGGGAGGATAGAGCAGAGGAGAGGCTGCGTGTCCGACTTCGGGTAATGGGCTGTTGTTGTTGTTGTTGTTGCTTGTCGCTGTTGGCATTGTTGTTATTGTTTGTGTCAGATAATGGTTTGCTGTTGACACCAGAGTCTAACCATTGTTGTGCATTTGCCACGGCATCAGCAATATCTGATGCCTTTTTGCTGATTGGTGCTTTAGTAGAACTATTTTCCGGTAATTCATTACTTAATTTGAGCATTGCTTCAGTGTTCATGTCATCATCTGCCATTTCACCTTTGCTCGACTTGGGCATTGCTTCAGCATTCATAATATCATCTGACTTTTCACCAACCTTTGTCTTGCTATTGTTTGTGTCAGATGATGGTTTGATTTTGCCATCAGAGTCTACTATTTGTTGTGAGTTTGTTACAGCATCAGCAGCATCAGGTGCCTTTTCGCCATTTGTTGCCACAGTAGAGCTCTGTTCCGGTAATCCATTACCCGATGCTTCAGTGTTGATGTGGTCATCTGTGTTTTCACATTTGTTCATTGCTTCAGCATTCATAATATTATCATCAGCGTTCTCGCCAAGCTTTCCAGGTGATCCATCACTCGATTTGGTATTTGGTTCTACAGTCATACTGCCATCATCAATATTATTGTTAGGATGTTGAACCTTGGAAGGCGATTCTTGATTTGTGTTTTGCTGATTATCGGGAATTTCTGCACTTGTGCTGTTTTCGCTACCATTACTTTCAGTCGTGTCCTTGTTGTTACTGATCTCCGTAGATTCGACAACTGACATGGCCACGGCAGTAACATTTCGACCGTCTTTTGAGGGTGAGGAAGGGTTCCCTTCTTGTGTATTGCATTCTGATTCTGCAGCCACTGCCTCTGATTTATCACTGTCAAGCGCAGTAGTTCTTTTCGCATGATCATCTTCTGCAGGGGGTGGCTTTTCTGCAGTGACAGTGTCAGTTGTTGCGTTGGCATCAGGGTTGGCATCAACTACTGCACCCCCAGACGCACTTTGGCGTTGATCAATGTTCTTTTGTGTAGACATTCTGGGATGAACAATGCTTGTAGCTCAATAATGTTCTTTCAAGAACAGGTGCAGTGCAGGTGCAGGTGATGCACTATTCAATGATCCCTATTAGTGGACGATAATTGTTCTTTGATATGCTTTGACTTTGATTTGATGCGTTTCAATCGAAGCGTCATACCATGAAGAACATGAGCGATCTTTTCACATGTTGTTGTTCACGACTTCCATCAGGCCAACGCGATGCCACCAACCAAACTACTTCTTCAATTCTGTTCGACATGAGCGACCACGGTGGACGCGCGCTTGGCAAGAAATTATTCGTGGCGGCGTCGGTCGGCGGCGACGAGATGGCGGAATTCGTTCGGAAGACGGGAAGCGTCGCTGTAACTTGCTAGAGGTGTCAAAATATGTTACTAGTTAAATGCTGTCGTTATATTTGAGTTCTGACGGAGAATCGGGCTCTCAAAGAAGCGGGACACTCAAGGACACTCTAGCTACACATTATCTACAAAAAGTATTTTTCAATATCTATAGTCACGTAGGAATATCATAATCTTAAATATTGATACGTATAGCTTGGTACGACCATGGCGCTGCCCCAACGACTTCAACCTACAAACACCACAAGTTGGTCTGGCCGCCGTCTCTAGTGTTTTTCAGGTATACATTTTATTCATGATTATGCACTTAATAGATACGCACTAGTGTGCGTCTGACACCTCTATCACTACGACCATACATGTGTTGCTGCATTCACACTCGATATGGGGTGCATAATTTATTCCGCACTGGTTATTTATTTTGCACTTTTGACAGCCCTCCAGCCGACAACATCTGCCATTCTATCGTTGCACACCAAGCAAACGCCAAAGTCTGGAAAATGATGATGATGATGATCATGTCTCCCTCGCCCGTCGCCGTCGTAGTCGTCGTCGTTGCCGTAGCCCAAGTTAGAACTGCCCAACGGTAGCAGCGCAAGGTAGCATGCCGCCGGTCATTTCAGGATCCCTCCACTCAATCCTCCACTCCATCGTGCCCCAAACCCCTCGCGCAGAAGTTCGTCCATACCGCCTCATCGTGGCATGGCACGGCGTCCTCACGCTGGCATTCGAAGCGTGGCCAAAACAATTGACGCAACTCAAGCAACGCATCAACGAAGAGCCCGAGTTCCGCTCACTGTCGGAGAATTTCGGGACGCGCTGGCCCAAGCTGACGCTTGCTGCTCGGAATGATGATGCTCCTCCCATGACGATTGATCAGCTGCGCGAATTGACTGCTCTTTGTGGACAGTTTGAAGCTCGATTGGAAAATCTTGCGGCCGTTCCTCTATCACATTGCTCAGTGGTGTTGTTTGCGTCGAGGAGCTTAAGCCACTGCCTCTGTCGCATGGACTATGCTTTCATGAAGGAGGATTCATCATTATCACAATCATCAAACAATAACCACAATCAGCAGCAGGACTATGATGCGGATTCTTATGAAATTGTGCAGAGTGTAGTCCGCGAAACAATGGAAGAACCGCTTGATGATTATTTACCCAAAGTCAATGCTGAGGGTCATCGATGGGGGGAACATTACAACACCACATGGACGGAAGCTACGCTCGTTTGCTTCTTGGCAAACAATGAAGAAGATGAGCAAGAGGTATCAGTATCGTCGTCGCCGCCATCAATAAGTCTCTTGGAGCTGTTGACATCATTTCGTGAACGAGTGGATGCACTACTGCCTGGGGTTTATACGTGGATGCCCCAGGAATCTCTCCATCTCTCGCTGCGTTCTCTTGAAAACCGCTCTAATTTACCACGAGAGGGGAATTCTGATGAATAGCAATATACACAGTGCAGTGAATGAAGTTTGTCTTGACAGTTTAAAGCTCAATATTGAAAGAGACTTTCTGCAGAGAACAAATATTTAATGCAGTTTATCTGACCGAAGAATTATCATTCTATTTGAATCATTGTGGTTGGAGTTGGCAGTGATTGTTCTGATGAGTCCGAAGCAAGAATTTCCGAAGGGAATCACGAGGGAGCTTCGGCTAAAATGATGCTTGTATCTAGAATGGATGAGATCTCAGATTCCTTGAGGCGCTGATGAAGTTACTGATTCGACACACATCATGAAGACGACGAGAAGATATTCAAAAGTTACTTATTTCCTATCTATGTATGCATTTCATCAGTTTGGGAAGTTGAGTTGCATTTCTGCTCAAATTCAAGTGATGATTTGCAGAAGTGTTTGTTTAGGTAGTCCTGGTTACTCAACATTTAATAAATAAAGGACGACATTATCAGCTCGAGTGATGATACGTTTGGCTGGTTTGCTCACCTTCCACACACAATATCCGCAATGATCACATTCACTTGAATCTTCACTGTACTAAATGGGTACCCCGCAGAGCGCTATCTCATATTACTTTGAGGTTATGGAGAAAAATTCTTGATTTCACAAAATTGCATGGGAAAAATGTTGTCCACCTTTGTCAATTGAAACATTATTTATTGAGTTTATTTTCTTTTAACTTTGTTGAATCAACAAGAATGCCTTGACAGGTATAAACCCGTACAGTTCATCTTGCTGATTTGCGAGTGGTTGTTTTAGTAGCATGGGTAATCTGGAAGTAAAGGCAATTGTAGGTGGCTGTCTGACCAGGTATATCTTTGATCCTGGTGATTTTCCCACACAACCTAAATTCCAGAATATTGTTTAATTCCCCCTGCGCTCACTTTGTCAGTCACTTCCTTTGAATATCAGATACAACTTTCTCATGCATCTTCCAATAACTTCTTCACATCACTCTTCTTCAAATCAGCCTCATGCGCCTTCCTCCTCTTCTCTGCAACGTGCACTGCATCCATCTTATCCCTATCCAGTCGCATGATCAATTCCTGTCTGCTGTGTTGCATTTGCGCAATGCGGAACTGCACCTCTTCCTCCGTAATGAATTTACCCGATCTGTCCATGTATTCTTTGAAACCCATGAGAGTCAAGAGCATGGTGAGTACCGTGAATTGTCCGAAGACACGGGTGTGCATGATTTTCATTTGTGTTGGTAGGTGCGTTTGGCCTTGTTTCCCTTTGAAAATGTATAATACCGTTGGCACTGCATACCATGTTTTTGATGAAGTTGTTGTGAGTATTATGTCGCCCTCACTTCACAGATAAATGAAATGAACAACTAATGCGAGATAAACTTACCTCCAATTGCTGCCAACATCTTGAAGGGATTCTCTTGGAAAAAGTTAGCAATATCATGATGCACCCCCAATGACTCTCCATCCACCACCCTCACACCCGAGTTCACCACACTCTCCCTAAACTTCTCCGCAATTTTTTGTTCGTGCTCTTCATCCTTCGCTGTCAAGTTCCCCTTATCGTGCATTCCAGGCTGGGCCAGAATTTTCTGAGTACTCATCCTCTGCAATTGCTCCCTGTGCCTTTGTAACTCGTGTTGTTGAGACCATTCTGCCATTTGTTGGGCGTGTGTTGTGTGGGATGCCTTTTCGTGCATGCTGTGTACTAGTTTATTTTCTGCTCCGGCTGCGAATGCGAATAGGGGCGGCATGATTACTAAGGCTGTTCGACTTTGCCAATTTGTTGATTTGACGAACTTTGGGCTGAAATTCATCGCCGCATACACTTCAGGCGAAGGCAGTAATGGTATAAAGGGTTAGTGAAGTCAGTTGAATGGAGAAGGGAAGGAGTCGATTTTATTGTACAAAAGCAATAACAAGTTCTTACCTGCAAGAGATGAGGGAATCGCCGCCAATCCTCCGCTTACGAATCCTTCTTTCATTGCGCCCCATACTGTCTCTTCTGCATCTTTTTGTGGGGTGAGGGAAACCATCTTAATATTTATGTTGTTCGCGCTGTGACTTTATTACTTCTGTTGGCTCTGACTGGTTGGTAAAACAGAGGGTTATGTACGACCGAGGATGGAATATATCTTTTTCTTTTCGTTTGTGTTCGCAGTGTTACTTCTTTCGTTTTATGATCGCTACGAATGGTATTGCCTCTACGGATCGATGGATCGATGCGAGTTGGCGCGTCTTCAGGGCTTCGGGTTGGATCGTTCAAGAAGTTCCAGGGCTCGGGTTGGTGCGTTTGAGGACTCGGGTTGATACGATCGTACCTTTCCCTCACAGTCTTTCCAGCATTCAAGTCCTGAGCCTTCCATTTTCAAACTTGGAAAACTTG
>JALLOZ010000090.1:0-15830 GCA_036939875.1 Thalassiosira pacifica
GTCAGCTATGTTGCCTTTGTCTGGTATGATGTCCTACACGGTGGTGATGTTGCTGCCATCCGCAAGGCTGGGCTGAATTGTTGCTTGTTGGAAGCACCACCCAGGTGCCTTGGTTGATTTGTTTGTTTCCACAGCACCACCATGGTGCTGCCCATTGCTATGCTTTGTTGGATGCTGTCGTTGTGCTGCAGCAATGAGCGGCTAGCGATGGTGATGACAGAAAATATGGTTAATACTACAGAAGTAGCACGCATATCGCTACAATCACACTAGATGATAGAATGATGTAATAATGGTGTGTTATCATCTCATAAGACAAGAGACAAGAGCCTATTGTACTTGGTACTTGCTCTTACTTGGCTACTTTAGTCATTGACGTCCACAATACTATGCGGTTCTTGTCATTGTTGTCTGTCCGTTGTCACAGTACCGCATGGTATGGAGTCCCAATATCACTGAGATAATTACAAAAACGACAATATAACACAAACACAAGAGGCAGAGTTTGTGCGACAGAGTACACAGTGTCTGTTTTGGCCAAGCACTTAGTTTTGTTGGGAAAATTATGCTCAACACAGGTCACCAGCTTATCAAAATAGTAATAGAACCTGATGCTGGCATTGCCAGTTTTACCAAATCTTCCTTGGCCAAGTCATTCAATAATTTCTACCTTGCTACATAATGAAAATGGAAGTAACTGCAAATGCCAAAGATGGGTACGGTTTTTCTCTGAAGAATGTAGACGTTGAGCAAAACCAGGTTGATATCTGATTTGTGCTGCATGCTCAATGAGTGAAGAGAAACTGAGCAAACACATCACTAACTTGTTCCAGCCAAAAGTGGATTAACCATACCACCACTTGCTAATTGAATGCACAGCAAACAATCCTGCAAACGCGAAATTTGAAATGGAGGGCCTTCAAAAAGAGATTTCTTACTTCCGAAAGCAAAAAGCCAAAGATGTCTTTGAGCAAGAAATGAAACAACATAATGTATTATATATAGATATGGAGAGTCTGTGTTGAACTAGTCTGGCGATTGAGGTGACAGATCGAACTATCACAACAGAATTGAAAGAAGGGAATGCTGAAGAGGAGTTGGAGCTATGGGAACTCCACCATGATCACATCAACCAAGTTTGGACTGCTACGCCATCATTGGTGTTGTCAAGGGAAGGCAGGACATTGCCTTCTATCTAGGCAGTGTTCTGTTTATTTCAGGTTAATTGTGAATTATTTTCGGTCGTTACTACAAATTGCGTACCTTGCGTTCCTCTACGAAACGAGAGTTTTCGTTTATTAAATACAATCGTAATTTTAAACGGCACATACTTTCTTTATTTTTATAGCTTTTCGTTACATCATTTGTAATAACTCATCGCTGCATATTTTGGACCACCTAAGCTCCACGTGGAAGCCTAGGACCTCAGACCTCACCGAAAAAATAATATCAATCCTCTCCTGCCTGCCTCGCTCGCCTCATTCTTCATTCTTCACTCTTCAGCGTACTAATCTGACTGCCTCCTTGCTGTTGCTGCGCCCACCACCAGAACGGGATGCAATGCTGCCGCTGCTGCCGACTTCTCTGCTGCGAGTGATCTTGGTGTTGGAATTGGTTAATCAGGGCAAAGTTGTGGCATTCACATCATTAGCCCTACGAGCGTCGCCATCGCCATCACCAGAGCCATCACATCAAAATTACCGTTCATTCTTCCACTTCCAGGCAGAATCGACGAAAGCATCAATCAAACAAACACGAGCAGCGCCACCATCAAACTTCCTGCTACGTTTATCAGCCGACCCTTCGAAAATTCCCGAGAACACTTCAGGTAAAAACAATGAAGACAACTACAGCTCCAGCTCCGCTACTTCTTCCGTGGCATCACAAGCGGCCCTCATAGCAGGCACAACTATCGGTGGAGGCTTCTTGGCCTTGCCCACTGCCACCGCTCCCTGCGGTGCCGCACCCGCTGCAGTAGGTCTGATTGGAGTTTGGCTCTACCTTCTCGCAGGCGCATTATCGCTGTCTAGTGCAATTTTTAGGATGAAGAATGAGGAAGGAGAATTATCATTATCATCGGAGACTTCGACTTCAACTTCAGTAGAAAGAAGTCGACAGGATGATGATGATGATGATGTGTCAATGTTTTCTTTGATTCGCGAATGCTTTGGTAGTACGGCGGGTATTCTCGGCGGGCTTCTATTCCTATTGCTTGTCAAAGTGACGCTAATTGCTCAACTATCAAAGATTGGAGTAATATTGGAGGGAGTTCTGCCAGTGATGGATCGCCGAGTTTGGACTGCCTTGTTTTCGATGGCAATTACCATTCTCTGCTTAGTTGGGAAACAACGCAAGATTGAACGGATCAATGATGTTTTGACCACCACGATGTTGATATCCTTTGCAACATTGGTATCTTTAGCTGGAGTTAGTGGTTGGAGTTTAGATGGATTGATGAGAGCTGATTACAAATCATTGCTTCCGTCCTTCTCATCTGGTGCAACAAATAATCATGGTGGTGGTCCGTGGGCAATTCCTATTTTCATTCAACTTCTTCTTTACAATGAAGTGGTACCGTTGGTTTCTTCCCGGTTGGGAGATGAACAAAAAGTCCGACAAGCAATCTTATTCGGATCTTCTGTTCCGCTGATAATGTGTCTGGTTTGGAGCTGTGTTGCACTTGGACTAGTGCCATACGACCCATCAATAATGACGCCTGGCGTGATATACGATCCACTGACCAATCTTGGAGATGCTGTTTTGTCGAAGGGAGGTTCCATTGGGAAGATCTTTCTAGTTTCTGTGAACGTGCCATCGCAATGCTATTGGTGATGATGATAGCGATGACAGCAGTACTGTTTACAATCTATCCACTTACTTGGGCACACCAGAATCAATGGAAGGAGGAGAAAAAGGAGTCATGAATGATGAGTTACGGTTACGGGTAAGTGGCGGCAAGTTGGAATATGACGCCTTTCTTTGATTGTTATTACATTACGCAAAGGGCATAAATCCTTTTCTTTCCGTCCAACCTAGGTATTGGTGCTTGCGTGCAGGTTATTTGATTGTTTGAAGGGTGTGAATTGGCGAAACGCATTCCAGCGTTGAATTGGGAGTTTGTACCAGCACTTTCTTCTAATTGAGTTATTGGCGAAGCATTCTTGCTCTAAATCCAGCAAAGGTACTCAGTCGGCATTTGCAGAGGAGGCTACCTTTTCAACTGTTCAAATCAGCCATGTGTCAGCTACTTTTGCCGCGTCCACTCTAAACAGGATGCCTCGAAAAGGAAAATGTTCTCATTCATGCTGCTCAACAACGATCCGAAACCACTTTTCATCAATATGCGTACATCGTGCCTTCGAAAGGTCAAGCTTCAAGCTGACAACTACATACAACCAGCTATGCGAATATGCTATCTTTTACACGACACCATTAGAACCGACCTTCTTCTTGCGCAAGCCCACTACGATACATACCGACCTACTCCTAGTCATCCCACGACTTCAAACTCAAGGTTCAAGCTCAACCTAACAACTACGAACACCTAAGCGCGATACTATTAAACCGACAAGGGCCGAACAAACGACCAGCTACGCCGCATCATTGTAAGACCAAGCATCATTATCATACACTTCTTGCGCTGCGCATCGGGAATCACGTGCCACTACAATACATACCTCCGAACTCCTACAAATCATCATGACTCATAGGGACAATGCAAACTTTCTTCAAGGGATATTCCAAGCAACCAACACGCAACCAACCACCATAACGATACAAAGTACTAGGTAGGATTTTCAAAACAATGCTAGGAAGATGTACTATGTGCACGACGAACAGCTGCACCAATCATCAAGGACTGCAACACCAACACCGAGCGCCTCTGCGCATCACTGAGACTAGGTAAGTGATCAAAACCATTTACTGTTTCTGTGTCTCTACACTTATATCCTATCAGCATACCATCATCAAGATGTGCTAGCAAATACCATGGTCAGCATCAACCATTTCTACTTGCTTGGGTTTGGCATGGCCATGGCATGAATAACACGATACATCACCATGTCACCTCTCTCCTCTCAGATTCAGCAACATGGATATGTCTATGATGAGACCGCTAATATCATCTCATTCCAGCAGCCTTTCATCTCCTTCCTACCTCAGTCCAGGATTGAGATGCAGCACAAACTCTGATGGCATCCTTTTGGGCTATACACTGCCATCTGTACGATAATAGATGAGCGCAGCAAAGCTTGCCACCTGATGGTATAGCATTAGAACGAAGATCAATGAGGCAGAGTTTTCAAGGTAAGATAAATGACATTGTACAGCAGATTATTATTTGGCAGAGTGCCATATGTATTATTGTTTGATTCAACAACCTGCAACGTTGCTATTTTCTACGTAGATACAATAAAATAACTGGTAGCAATCAATTGAATATCAACTTGATTTTCTACAGTATTATCTGCCAATAACAGTCTGTCAGCAGTTGCCACCCTGTCTTGGCACCAGCAATCAACTTAGATTGAAAACCAACACAAATATCACAGATCCTAATGTGATAGAGTAGCTGATAAGAAATCCTGGCACTGGCAATTCAGCTTCAGAATTTTGAGGCCATCTTTTTGGCAAGATAGAATCTCCAGCAGAGTAGCTTTCAAACGCTTGTCTGGGCTTGATGTGAGATTGAAAATTGACAGAGAAACACTTATCAACAGGTACCATCCTACTCATTTTATCATCAATCCAAGTAGAATATCACTAAGGACCAAACCTGGATCTGGAAAATCCATCTCAAAATTTGCAAGCCATATTTTTGGCTAATAACAATCTCCACGAGAAGGGCTTTGAAATGGCTGTCCCGGCTTTGCACCACCTTGAATATTCGCCGAGAGGCGCACCGTACAAGATCACAGCGAGATGATGTTTTTTTACGGAAGCGCAATACATACCTCTAGATAGGATTAATCATGAATCAAGAAAAGATGATGAGAAGGGTTGATCGTACAGTGTCAGAAAATAGTGCACTGTATTGGGCTATTATTTTCGTATAAACTAGATGCACAGCCGTATTTTGTACTGCACTCAAATATAGCTTCATACTGTGTCTATGAAAAAAAGCAAAAAAGTATGATGAAGTGCAAAATCGAACAATTTACCACTTACAAGCGAAAGTGCATGGAATCAGCAGAACTGCAACCATCTGCCACATTCTGCGACCAAAAATCCAAACCTTCGTGACAACTGACAACCATGACGAACGGACGGACGCATCACTATCGTAGAGAGGCATCACCATGAGAATTTCTATCTTATCAATGCTGACAGAAGAACTAACAACCTCATCATTTTGATTTGCGACGATGGCCAACACCAACCACCATTAGAATATTATCAATATCAGCATCAGCGTCACTCCCGTGGTCACTCCCAAAATAATGAACCGTCAACCTCGGTAGCGCAGCAGCGGACGAACATCACCATCAGAATATTATTGCATGCGGAGAACTTTGACGCACGAACGACCTCAATTTTTATTCGCACAAAGCCAAAGCCATCACGACCGTCATATTATTATCATCGGCAGTCTCCCTCGTCGGTCGATCTTGGTGATTGGTGCGCGCTTGGATCCAACATCGCGCAGAACTGGCGCAGCTGCACGTATTTCGGATTTGGCTTGCAGATCAGATCTCATTATGTCATACGAACCATGATACGAACGTGCCTACTCCTACTGCCTACGATAGCCTCTAGATACTCCTACCATTTCACCGTTACTTCCTTCTTCCTCCTGCCATATCTGACATCATTGGTGACATAATATATACGTAGTATATGCAGCGCTCTCATACTGCAGGTTAATTATCACACCGCATCACATTATCAAGCAAGCGAAGCATGGCAGGCTCTACTATGGAAGATGTGATAGACCTCACCGTCAATGCTTCTGCATCTCCTGTCGCATCTGCTACTGCAAGCGCTGCCATCACACCCTACTATCGTCCCACCAAACGTGTGCGCGTATCACGTCGTCTCGAGGCCCTTCGAGAGCAGGACCAACAGCGCGAGAGAGATGGAGAGGAGGCGGAGGAAACTGGGGAGGATGATACGCCAAGGTATGAAGGAAATAATGGAAATGAGGAGGGGAATCAGAATCATACCAATGGATACTTTGAGGTAGATGAGGTTTTGGATCGTAGGACGAGGAAGTATGGTAGTGAGAGTGCTGGATCGAGGCATGTGGTGGAATATTGTAAGTGTGCATTATATTGTGTTGTGTGTGATGAGTGATCTTGAGTGATGCTGGAATCAGGGTTGTTTTTGTTGGTAACCTTGGCATTGCAGTTAGGAATATGTACATACGAATTCTCATCATTGCATCTTTCTTGTTCTACTTGTGCTCCAACTTCAACATACGTATCTACTATTTACACTTTTGCAGTGGTCAGCTGGAAGAAGCCATCCAACAACACAGGAGATGAATCTGACTACGAGCCGTCCTGGTTGATTGCCGAAAATCTAGATCAAAACTCTTTGGCGGATGCCTTCAAGAAGTTTCCGATGGATGCCGATCCTGATCGAAGCAAAGACACTAGGAGGAGTAAGAGGAATAAAAAAGAGGAGGAGAAGAAGGCGGATGAAGATTTTGACCTAGATGAAGATGAAGATGAGTTCAGCGATGATGAGGAAGAAGAAAGTGATGAGGAAATGGAGGATGTTAGTTCAGATGACATCATGCAAGAGTACGAAGAGGAGGAGAGTGACAAATCCAATAAAGATGTTGTGAAAGATCATGACATCTCTCACTTGGAGGATAGTGGTGAGTTTATGTGTATATGTCAGCAGAGTATATGCAATCTTTCCTTTTGTAGTGACTTTATTCTCACATCTAGCTTTGAATATAATATCATTTAGACTATGATTCTCCAGGCACAGTTGAGCTCGTTCTCAACCGCAAGACCTACCGTGTAGGCCAATCCTACTTCAACGGTCCTGATGAAAATTTCATCTACACCATCTCCATGATCCAGCCTATCCCAAGAAAGGCCAAGTGCCAGAAGTACATGAGGATGGAAAAGTCATTTGTTTGTCCCAAGGGACAGGAGGAGAGCTATGTCTTGATGGGGGGTGAGGATGTGTTGTTGGATTTATGTTTGCTGAAGATATCTTGTAAGGTTGTGTTCAAGAAGTTTCCAATGAAGTATGTGCAAGAGGATGAAAGTCAACGTTCATTTGCTTATTTCAATGAGTCTGGAAAGGTTTTGCATCATCCTACTGGTCGGCCCGCAGTTTGTGAGTAGATGCAGTACATCATGTCAACATGTCCTTTTGAGAACACTCTTCTGTCATCATGTATTTGTTGAGTCCTAATGTTTCTCTTTGTTCGATGTTATGTTTCCTTCCCATGCAGTGGACTTATTTGCAGGTGCTGGTGGCATGTCTCTAGGGCTGGAAAAGTATTTCAACGTGAAGTGGGTGGTGGACAATGATCACCTGGCAGCTGCAACGCTCAGGGCCAACAAGGCCAATCCTGGCTTGCAGATTTATACCGAAGATGCTAAAAGGTTTCTGAAGCAATCTATTCAGGGAAATCCATGCTATCCTTCTGTTGGTCAAGTTGATCATATCCATGCTAGTCGTAAGTTTATGCTGACCGTGCCGTATGTTATGATGTTTTGTTTGATTTCTGCTCTGGCACATTAAGCCTTATTCATTTAAATTTGTTAGCCCCATGCAAGGGATTTTCTCGTGCCAATAGAAATGGAGGTAAAGATGACTTGAAGAACAATAAGGTGTGTTTGAAGGACTAATAATTCGCACAGATTGTGTATGTACCGATTTGGGATTGATTTGACCAATAATTTCACTTGCGTTTCCTTCCGTTCAGCAAACATGGATGTTCATCAGAGCAATCAAATATTTCCGTCCAAAGACCGCAACATTTGAGAATGTTCCCAGTCTCGTGTCGGAAGAATTTAAGGGCTATTTACAGTCAGTTGTAGCCAGTCTTCTGCAGATGGGGTATCAAGTACGTACCAAGGTGTTGTCTTCAAGTTCATACGGTGATCCCCAGAAGAGGCGCCGCTTGATCCTCATCGTGGCCCGTGGTGACTGTATGCTTCCGGCCATGCCTCCTCCTACCCACGGAGGTATGGGTCTTCTTCCTATCAAAACATGTAAAGATGCACTTTTCATGTTTGAACAGCATGCTCCTGCTTCATCAAAATCTTCTGGCAGTGTGTTTATTGATAACACAGTGGTTTTCAATCATATCATCCCTGGTCATAAGCCAGAGAAGGATCGTGATTTCGAGCTATTTGAGGATGAGCCATCCAGGACTATACTGGCCAGATCCCGTCCTCATTGTCATTATGGCGGAGAAAGATTCTTATCTGTGCGAGAGGCCGCATGCTTGCAAAGTTTCCCTATCACTTATCAGTTCTTTGGAAGCCTTTCAAGTCAGTACTCACAAGTGGGCAATGCAGTCCCGGTCAAACTGGCCACTGCGATTGCGAGGAGTGTGGCCACGGTGCATGGGTGTGCAGTCTAAGCAGGTGCTGTGCTTGAAGTGATCTTTAAAATAGTATCGCTACAATCTTGATACTTCTTGACACATATGGATTGATGTTCAGTCCAAAGAACTTTTGCTACCATTTCCTTGACATTAGTAGTTCTGCTTCAGTCTTGCTTCATGCCAGAAGAGCATTGGTTTACTTTTGTGTATCTGTTCATTATCCGCTCTTTCAGTTTCAGCCAGTTACCAGTACGTACCAACATTATGACTGTGGGCACAGTAAACACCAATTACTAAAGTATTACTTTAACTAAAACAAGTATGCATGAAAACGAGGCATTTACGCAGTGACAGAGAACACTCCTCCTGGAGGAACACCCTGCGGGACAGCAACTACCAACAACTGTCCAGTGTTGGGGTGTGCCACCTGAATTTGCATTCCAGGATTCACTCCTGGTGGAACTTGCACCTGAAATGTAAATGGTTGTGGAGGCTGGACGGGGACAGCTACAGATGCAGCCACTGAAGGCGCCACCGCAGACGCAGCATGAGGATTATAACCTGGCGCTGTTGACGGTGGCGGCATCACATGCAGCCCCCCAATAGTTGCTTCATAGCTATTGTCAATGTGAGCTGCAGGTTGATCTCCATTCAACACGATCTCCCCATCATCTTGGAAATCCATTGATAAGTCAATATCTACGTCCTCATTGTAAGAGTCAATGCTGACGGTGGACATGGTCAAGCTTTTGCCCGGCTGAGGCATAATTCCACGCTGAGTAAAGAATTGTACAAGCTGATCTGGAATTTCTTCCAACGTTGCGCGTGTCAATGATGTTTTGTCATGCTCATGCGCACCGAATTGTACAAACTGAACAATATCTCTGTTCGTGCTGGAACGCTTTTCAAAATCATCCAAAAATTGCATTGAACTGAAGTCTGCATTGCCAATGCCAACAATTACAATGGATATAGGAGCATCTGCTACAGAAGCAAGGCATCTTTTGGTGGCCTCTACATCTGTAACAGCACCATCAGTAAGAAGAAGGAGAATTGTGTATGACAATGGGCGCATTTGTTGTCGCGATTTAGCCTCAGACGCTGCAAGCGAAATGACTTCGGTGAACACCGTTGGCCCAGACATGGTGAGCGGTGTCTTGAATGTACCTTTGTAGGCATCCAAAATACCTTGGACACCATGCACCTCCTTCTCTGGACCAACTTGGAAGCAATGTCTTACAACTCCACCATATTTCATACTTTGAGAGANATCAGTTGGATTAGTTTATATAGTACACTAATCTATTAACCATATACTGGAAACTTTTGATTGGAGTCATACTTTGAGAGAATGGACCCCACTCCCGCGATGGCCTTCTCGTATCCGTTCATTTGCCCGCCATGACTGAAATGGTGAAGTGTCCCAGGCTTGCGTGGGTCACCATTGCTTCCTGTAAAGTCAATTGCCACACACTAAAAAAATGTGATATGATTTGATAAGTACGACAGCAGATTGATTTTTCCGGTAAAATATGGCTATGCCAAGATGACAATCTTACCATGTTCAAATCACAATTTCCGCTGATGTAATCAACAAATGTCGGCCCCCTTGGAGGTGGCACCGGCACCTGTGCTCCCCCACCCATATTCATGGCTCCAAATTGCTGCACAGGTACTGGTATTGGCATTGGAAGAACAGATGGGCCGGATGATTTTGAGGGCAGCGGCACTTCAGACTGTTGTACCTGAACAGTCTCTGAGGTAGAAGTGTCTGCGCCTGTTACTTTACATTCATCCACAGCAATCGTGCCGTAGGATTTGGACCCCTTCTTTGAAGTGAACGAATTGCTTCCAGCTGCTTTCAATAAGCCATTGACTGATCATTAAAAACAAGAAACATTACAGACGGTGTCAGAAAAGAGAACCATAATAGACAATGTAGGGTGTCCACGCTAACCCAAATTTGCGATTTGCGATCAAATTTGCGATTTTCTCCGCGAATGAAAAACAGAACTATCGAACACGCAAATCACAAACGACCAACCATCAAATTTGTGAGTCAACTCGCAAATTGGCGAGTTCGATATGTACGTTTGCGTAAATTGCAAATTTGGGTTTGCGTGGACACCCTCTTCCAAATACAGTAGTGCACAAGTAAATACCCACCTGAAGTCTCAAATGTCCCCATAGACACATGCTTTCCACTACCCTCATGGTCAAAAATTGCTATTTGCAACTTTTTATCCAAGTCCCCATCGCACAAAGAATTCACGTCGATAGTTGCAGGTTCCCACTTGGGATTCAAATTATTTTTCACAGGCTTGGACCTGTACACAGGCACCCAGGAACCTCCACCAGGTCCTTCATGGGTGCGACGAACTTCATAGAATGGATCGGATTTCTTGAACATCCCCTCGACGTTCTTTAGTTTGACGCCATGCATTCTTAGGGCGAGTTTTCCCGCCGATCTGGGAGCAGCCTTTTGGATTCTGGCGTAGAGGGTTCCGCCCTTTTTGAACTTTTTGGCTTTGATGCTGCCCCTGCTGCCGAGGATGTCCCCAATTTCGAATACGGCTGACCCCATGGCTTTATCGGATTTCTTACGCACTTCGTCGACGACTGATACATTGATGTGTGTTTCCGTGCCAAACTCTATCATCGTTTTAAGCGTGATGATGTTGTGCGGGATATCAGAGAATTGATCAGCAAATATACGTTCAGTAAAACAGATCAAGGAGTAGAAGCCAGAAGTGCAACTCACCATAGTCAAATAAGAACGATGTAGTCCAATTAGGGGAAAGCGTGTTTTTGATCACTAGATAAATAAGATAAATTGTTGTGAATTGTGAGACAGTGTGAGAGGCGAGTTTTGCATTTAGCACGAAAATATCCATGAGAAGAGTATGAGGCCACCAGAGCCGTCCAATTACGGGCAGGTCCAACGGCTCAAGCAGGTTTGACCTCGAGTGGCCTGAACCAAGAAATATCCCCCCTTCAAGTGGTCACAACAGCCATTTCTAAGCCGAACAATTCTATTTTCCTTCAGGTTCCAAACATGATTTTCCAAATTTCTCCTCATGAATATTATGCAATACCATTGAAACTGAAACTAAACCCAGTAAGTATAATACTCACCTTCCGTTTTGCCCAAGACGCGAGGTGTTTGTCCAGCTCCCGTTGCTAGCAGGGTAACAATAGCGAAGGGATCTGACGTTCCCTGCAAGTTGTCGAGTCGACGATTTTAAAAAAATATCCATGATGAGTTGCAATAAGCGGTATCGTGTGAATAATGCATAAGGGATGATACGGCCGAGCAGATAGGATCGTTGGCCGTTGGATCATGTGGATCGAACTCACCTTGCCGAGGCCCGCGACGTTCTTCAATTGAGAGGCGTGGAGGCTGAGTTGCAATTTTTCGACAGTCATTTTTATAGGTTCTACTTTTTATGCTTCGGCAATGAACTGCTTCTATTCGTATCGATGCAGGACTTCAGAAGTGTCGACGGTCCTTGCTCCTTGCTCGGCGTGGTTGTTGGTTGTTATAGCGTTGTTGATTGTTGTCCATGCATTCACAGTTTCTACTATGGGCTATGGATCATGTCGTTGTTCATGATCGATCATGGTCCGTCTGGGTGTCATGGTTTTGTGCCTTTTGCGTTGGGCGTTTGGATGCGAACCCGCTAGCTGGATTTTTAATACAAATTCCTACGTGAAGGTGACACGTGATCGCCCTTCACGAATAAAAACAAGATCTTATGAAATCCAACGCGCGCACGACTCAGACTCAAATCTTACTCCAGCTGAGTCCCGCGATGGGTTTGTGGTCTACCTCTACCCATGGGTCTATCGTACCCGCGTTTGGCCCACCAGGTTTTTTCCTTGGGCCACTTGGGTCACTTCACTTCTTGCTTAGGCCAAGCTTAGGCCAACCAAGGGCAGACCAGCTCACACAAACTGAATGCCAAACTAATGGCCAAGCATCTGCCAAATATAGCATCTGCTGGAAGCTCCTACATACTATGGCAGACTAGGGCAGTCAAACCGTGGTCAAACGACACCCCCAATGGGGCCCCCCAACCGTCTAAATCATCTTCTTAATCCTCGATATGAGAGTATAGCAAGAGCTGAAGACCCTGTCCCACAGAAACCATGTACACGGGAGTGGGAGGGAGCACCGATGACACCTAGCACATCCAGCAACAGCCGCAACACCGGCACAGATGATGAAACAACAAAACCACCAGAGTGTCATTGGCCTGTAACTCTGGACATCATTTCTACCCTCTGAGGTCAGTGATCTTCTTCATTGGATCCAATACATGACAGATCACAATAGAGGAAAGTTGTGCGCTTCAGCTGCTGGGGGACGAGAGGTGTTGGCCATAGAATTAGAATCTATAGCGACACTCTGTCCTGAAATGATCTTCATCTCATTTTTGAGACATACTGATTCTCCTACATACTATCCAACGAAATTGAAACTTCTGTCATTGTTTGTTTACCTCTACCGGCTATCCAGAGATGAAACCATCCCAGCAATATGGGGTACTGTATGTTTGACTTCAAATGACCACCCCCTCCATTGGGGACACTATATCTCAGGATCTACCCATGCAATTGATATTGNCACTGACCAATCTTGGAGATGCTGTTTTGTCGAAGGGAGGTTCCATTGGGAAGATATTTCTAGCTTCTGTGAACGTGCTAGCTGGCTCTGCAATATGCACAACTGTGATTGGCTCTGTTCTCGCGAGTACCCAATACTTTGATGATGTTATTATAAGTTTGACTGGATATGTGCGTAGGAATGACGGTAAAGATGATGGCACAGTAAACAGCGTCTGTAATGATACCACCCATGCTGATAGGGTACATGAGGTCAACATGCACAACAACACCAAACAAACGATGATGTTGCCAAAGTATCGAAAGCTGATTACTTACTCGCTGGCAGTTGTTCCCAGCGCAATCGTTGCTCTTTCCGGATCTAGCGACTTGTACTTTCGTGCCACAAGTTTCGCTGGAGAGTTTCCGTGCACTCTGCTGTATGGGTTGATACCGCCATTGTGCAATCTACGATTACTGTGGAAACATAGTAAGAACAACAAGGAAGCAATAATCGATTGGAAACATGTGGCTATGCAAGTGGTACTCGCAATGATAAGCATTGTCATTCTTGTAGTCAGTAATGTTTTAAAGTAGCTTGTGAGAGTTTGGATAATGATCGATACAACAATGTGTTCATGGACAGCGAATAACAAGAGCTTTTTCATGTGCCAAAATCATTTCTTGGATCTCGTTATGTAATGCCGGACACAGGAAAATGATGCTTACTTCATTTGGTACCACATCGCCTCTAGGATGCACATAACCAGTGTTAGAGTGTTTGACTCTTCATTGGACCATCAACGTTGTCAAGCTTCATGTCAAAGGATGAAACTGAAACGAGGAGAGATTTTTCTACAGAGTTTTGGCTGTTGTCCCAATCATAAATTTCCTTGACTTTGATGCATCCGCACTGCTAAAAATAAACTTGTCCAAACAGGTTTGGCCGTCTCAATCACACACTTCACTCTTCCCGTATGACTTCTTCTTCTTCTTTTTGCCCTTACAACAGCTTTCAATGCTCTCCTCTGTGCATACATTCATTGCCAATCGCATTTTCTTTCATTTTCACAAGTCTCCCTATTTATGTTGGCATCACAAGTGGTGCTCAAGAAAGGATACGAGGAAATACTCCACCAACACGGCAATTGGCAAACAAGTCTGTAGTTACAATTTTAGAGAAAGAAGAGAGAATTGAACTAATTGCATTGTATTCTGGATTCATAATAATACTCACATTTGTGGGCTTAATTGTACGAGTTTCGTGATGTCCTGCTGGCCACTACTCGTTGCCATACCATCATACAGGTCTTCATGATGAGGTAGCTGCCTCTGAGAAAACGTCTCTAAATAGTGATCGTCCAGTCTTGGTCTTTTTATATGTTTCCTTTCAAGCAAGAATAAGACAGGTTCATGACCAAGAGAGCATGCGAGCTAAGACCAAGATCTCTGTCTCTAGTGAGACTAGGGTATGGACATTTCTCAATCCAAATTATTGAGATCGCCAACCAAATACTCGACATAATATCTAAATACTTGCATCATATACTATAATATTTACAAAAAATGGGATCTTGCTCCAGCAAAGGCAAAGGTGTAGCAGTGGTGCCTACGCGGTTGCGACAGCCATTGTCTGAAGCAGCGATGGACAACAACGCCCAAGAGAGATCCCCTCCGCCACCTGCCCACTCATTGACTGTTCTGAACAACAAAACGCCGCCTTCAATCGCCATCAAGAGCAGTAGCCGCGCTGAGCTGGGACGAGGATTGAACCATGACCATGGGTACAGCTTTTTGACGCACGTGCCACACAGATGTTCTGATCTCTCCGCTCTAATTGAGCGTACAGGGAGCAATAGCGAAGACGAAGAAGACTGTGACAACTATTCTTATTCTGGTTATGCTGTGGATGAATTCAGATGCAAGTCACAAGCGCGATTTACTTCTATATGGGATGAATGCTCTGTATCCACCAGACCAACGGATCATTGACCAGGGACTTGTGGTAGTAGTTGGTAAAATGTAGAACGGAGGGTAAAATTCAAGCCAGAGGAAATGCTTATTAAGCATTGCTGTTTCTAACCTGTTACAACATTCTACTAAAGATGGTCATACAAGAATAGGCAACAGTAACGACAAATAGTGTAGCATTTATCATCTTCTTATCAGCCAGGCTTGACAATTTGCGTCGTTCCTCAAGCAAGGGTATATCCTGCTCATGACCCTTGCGCAACCGCTTTGCTAACTATAAGCGTTTTTCGGCCATCATAGATTATTATTTATTATTCCAATTGGAGGTTTTCCCCATTAAGGATCCAACAAATTACATCTTCTACGCCGCAATACTACACAGGGTTGCGTCCGAGTCAAAAGCAGTACTACAGCATTTGAACAAAACGAAAACAGGCATCACTCAATCATAGGCAAGAGCAGGATTTCCTCTGAAATCCTTGGCATTCAGCGCCTCAATTGCGCAGCTTATGCCCTTCTGATAGCCTCCTGGCCATTTGTTTTCAATACTAAGATGGCAGAAAGTACATCACAAGGGTATATTTGAGCCAGCGTTGAGCATGTTGATTTCTCAAGTACCAGCAGAATGCATTCCACAAGTAGTCGCATCGAGCCAAAACGTCCTCCTTTTGATTCTAGGAGTAAAGCCACAAAACAGCTGAGTGTAGCACTAGGTCGTAGAGATACATTATTTCAC
>JALLOZ010000091.1:0-11612 GCA_036939875.1 Thalassiosira pacifica
TAGGGAGGCCGGTCGCCATGGTGACCCTTCCTTTGTGGTTGCGGGCAGCTGGTTGTTATGGCATAGGGAGATGTGGAGTGGCGATGGTAGGGCGGATGTTTTGCCATTTTTTGGATTTGTTTGCCAACAAATAGGGGTACGCATGGGCAGGAAAGGGTTAAGTGTGTACCTAGAGGTAAGTAAATGAAAAAAATCTCAAAAAGAGCTTCAACCCTTTGTGGACAATTTGGTGACATTTTGTTAACAGATCTGGGACATTGTGCAAACAGTTTGTTGACTTCTTCTAAAAATACAAATAAATGCAACACAGCCATATTAAGCTATTCAGTTGTGGACATTTTGTTGCTTGTTTGTGACCACTTTGCAGCCAGTTTTTGCCAGTTTCAAACCAGTGTAAGCTTTATTTGAGATAATATTCATTACTGCCCTACATACATACGAGTACATAAGTATGGCAAAATGGCCTACTTCCTCATAATTTTGCCCCTCTATAGAGCCTAAGTTAGTTACCACATTACAACTCTCAGGAAATCTTAGAATAGTTTGGAACAAGATTAACGACATACGTCTAAGATGGGTACTTTCTCTATATTTTACATTTATACTGTATTAGGATAGGACCAGGGGTCCCGTATGTAGAACCTGGTATGTTCCTCATTGGTACCAGGCTCGCCGCGGAATGAAATCACGTGGTAACTTGTGTTACCATTTGCCGGCAGTTTACTAGTAGGCCGCCAGCCGCCAAAAAAATAATCCTGGTAACTAGGCGTACCATTTCACGGCAGTAGATCACGTAGGAATCTATACATGTCGTCTAATTTTTGATTTCTTCTGTGATACATTTGCGTCAACCCCGCAATCGACTTAAATATAGTCACAGATCGTCTAGCCTCCCCTGTCACCTCCGTAACATCCAATTCGAACCACTTCATCTCCGACTTCCATGTTGAACCCATCGCGTTCCTTCCTGATGACGCAGGATTCGGTCCGTCGAGCGCAAACCAAGACGAAGCAAGCATCTCGTATCTCATCAGATCTTGACGTCGTGCATCAACAAGCATCTCGTCAGATCGTGACGTCGTGCATACGTCCTCACTAATCGCCTGCCGTCCCGGGCCACTTCTTTCAGCATCAATTTCCGTCACATGCTGTTACACGTAATTTCCAAAAAAAACTCAATCCCGACACCCGACACTCTCATCAAAACCATCTCCACCACCATGCATACAGACCCATCAAGTACTGGCCCACCCATCCGCCCTCGAAGACAGCCAAAGCCTAGCAGCAAAGCAGCTGAGGCCGAGAAGGACAAGATTGAGAAGAAATTGCAGAAGACGGCGCGGGAGACAGCTCGCAAACAACAGAAGCGAAAAGCTAGCAAAACGGAAGACAGCAGTTCGAGAAAAAAGGTTTCTCCCAAGATTCCTCCCCAGATTCCTCCCTGCGCACAGAACAAGGTCCCACAAAGCCCATCTGCACCTCCCAACTACACAAAGGCTCTGCAGATGGGTATTACTCCCACCATATGGAGCACGTTTTTGACTTGCGTCAAGGAAGCTGTTTCGCACTCCTGTGGATGCACTGTTCATCAGTTTGAGGAGAATGTTCTAAAACTGGGCACGCAAGTGTCCTCTGATGCAATCCTCCCTCCCTTGGCCGGCAATGATGCCCCTGCCTCCACCCTTGAGGCCAATGAAATGGATGTCACTCCGAGTTCCTCTGGCAGCGTCAATTGTCCATCCACATCATCGAATCCAACCCCTTCATCTGATGCAGCCAATGCAGCCAATTCAGTAACTGCCGCAAGGTCTGCTTCAGCCACGGAGGCTGTGGCAAAGCTTATTGATAAGAGTACTGCTCTTTTCAATTCTGAATCCACCACAGAGTCTGCTTCGTCTGCCACGGAGTCTGTGGCGAAGGTTGTCGATGAGAGTATGGCTCCTGCGAATTCTGCAGCCACCACGACGTCAGATTCAGCGACAGAGGCAGTGGCAAAGGTGGTTGATGAGCGTATGTCTCTGTGGCCGCAGGCGGTCATCGATGATCCCGCTGCCGATCCTCATCCGGACGGCACTTATATTTCATGTCTTGCGTGTCTTGCTTGTCTTGGCAAGGGGCGCTCCAAGGGTATTATACATATGCGCCATCCATACCTACCTGGTGTGTGGGATGATCACAAAGGAAGCAAAGGACACCATGCTGGAGTAAGAAACATCGAAGCTGAGAAAAAAGTAAAGTCACTGAAGAACAAGAAGCAAGGGGCCATGGCCAATTACTTTGCTATATTGCCAAAGAAGGAAAAGAACAAGCATATGTTGGACAGCACGAAGGAGGATAATACCATCACGAGGGTACAGATTGAAGTACCTGATCCTGGGTACGTCTTTGCCTACATTTCATTGTCCACCCCTCACTTTCATCGTCCTATCTGATTTAACTATTTGTTCTTTCTTTTTCATTGCTCCAGACTGTCAACATGTGCTGGAGTGTACAATGCATTGAGGGGCAAGAACAAGAAGAGGGTGGCAATGTATGAGAAGTACATTGCCCCATTGACCAGTCAGCGGTTCGAGTTTGGATCCTATGGCAATCTACCGTCCATTATTTCTAAGAACTGTACCAAGGTTGGAGTCATGTTAGGTATTGATGGTGGCAAGGTCTGCCAAGCATGCCATGACCTCAGAGTGATAAAGGGAACGAGGAATCCCATATACCCAATTAGGTCTTTTCATGCTTCCATTTCCCGCTGCCTCGAGCGCAGGACCAAGGGGATGTTGACTGTCACTGACCTGGAGGATGCAGAGGGTTTTATCAAGAATCAAGCCAGTCAGTTCAAACCTGAGGCATTGGAAATGAAAGAGGAGGCACTGGCTCAAATAGAGTACTTCCGATATGTGATGAACCTAAACAAGTCACTCCCGAACAAGACTTACAAATGTGCCAGTGAAGATTCTGCTCCAGGGTATGATACAATTTTTGCAGAGGCAGCGGCACTATGTCGCAATAATCCAACGTTTCGGTCAAGTCTGAATGTTGCGCTCATCAAGGCAGCAGTAGCAAAACACAAGTATGGAAAGAATGCTGCTATCGGTGAAAAAGTGGTCAATTTCTATCGTTTCATTCGTACGTACGATAAGCGAGCCGCCCAGGCTTTGACTGCAAATCTTGGTGGCCCAGATGATCGCTGGATTAGGCGTCTGGATGCAAGAGAGAGGTTGCCATGTATCCTTGAAGGAGAGGATGAGGATGGAAGAATCAAGGAGAGGATGGTAAAAGCCATTGAGCGTCGGAAGACAAGTCATGGAGCTCCGGTGGCATTTGCTCTTGCAATAGATGCAACCAAAGTTCCTCAGGTTGTCGAGACATCGTTGGGGTACAAAGCCATCATTGGCGGTGAACATCCCAACCACTTCATTGATGTTTCGGGAAAGAACAAAGATGCGATCAAGCTGATTCTGGATGGCAAGGACCCAACCGTTGGACAAATCAAGGCAGCTTCAGAGATTAAAGTAACAGTCATGTCGTTTCAGAATACACCAAAGGGAGTGCCACCAACCGAGATGTTGGCTATTTGTCTCTTCCTGTCTGAAAAGGCCAATCACCTTGGATCTACAGACCCAAACCACAACATGAAGTCATGGCGATATCAAGTTGTGGCTGGAGGTGGGACCGAAGGCAACACGGTTGGAAAGTACATGATAGATTCCGATCACCTACGGCTTGCAGGAGTCTCGAGTGACCTATGGAGGCCCAAGGACTTTGCGTCTGACCTGCTTGTCCTCAGGCTACTGTCTGTCAAGACAATAGAGTTATTGGTTGAATCAACTGATCCATTAGGTTCCACTTCAAGTGGTGACAAGGGTATCCTCTCCCTAACACTCCTTTTCATGCGGCTCCAACTCTATGCTGTAAACGGGAAGAAGGTTCCAGCCACCCACCGTGCTGTCTATTTGTGGTCTTCGATGCTGTTTTTGACATCTATTAGTGGAGCGTCAATGATCACAAAAAGAAATGTTGTGTCAGAGACTATTGCTTTTGTGTTTCTTGTTCTACGCTCTGACATGCAAAATCCTCGTTTAGCCACCAGTGAGCCAGGAGAACATCACTTTGGACAACTACGCACCAACATTCGCGAATTCACGACCCTAGAATTCGCCCAGCTTGTGGAGAAACATGTTCGTCGTCTCAACTTGATGTACAATAACTTCTTCTGTCCAACACGTGACACCCGAAACTACGGCTACCAAGGCACTTACAATGACTTCTTCAAATACACAGTGGATGCAAGTGTACCAATGATGGAGGGAACAGTCAACATCAAGTCTAATGGGGGTTATGTGGCTGCACAACTTTGGCCGACTGTGAAAAACATCATCTCGTATTCATCTGAATTGATGAATCCATTGTTTTCAACACTTGGGGTTACCAACGACAACATCTCACCATTCTGTCGTGAATTCGTCTCCCTCAAGGATCTAAGGAACGAATTCATCCACTACTGTCCACGCACCTTTGTGTACGATGACGTTGCGGGAACCGGTGAATAAGGGCAAGAGGAACAATTGGATTCATCTGAAGGAAGCACTGACGACAATGCCACCAAGGACATGATGTTGGAGCGTGTTATGTTATTTTCGAAGTCAATGCTTCAGTCAGAGTCAGATGACTCTAAAAACGAAAGTGGTGGCATCAGCCTTGATGATCAAGATGTGTTGGGAAAAAATGAAGTCATCCCCATTGCATCAGAGGACAAGCTACCCTCTCCACCAATAAGTATGGGGGAAGCCAATCATGCCGAGCTGATGAGCCACTTCCGTTCCATCTTGGCAATTTCATCGGCAGATGATCTTCCAGTCAAGGTACTGCAGGCTATGTCATGTATCGAGGGTGGCAAGGCTGGGAATGGGGCGGTAAGTTTTGCACGGAAAGCGAAGTCCTTGGTTCAGCGCTGGCTAGTAAAGTCGGTTGATACAGTTGGACTGTCTAGTGGTCCAGATGTGAAGGATGCCAAAAATGACATCATCATTGAGAGAGACACTATCGTACTCTTGAGTGTCAAAGTTGGCCAAGGCGCTACTGCTGCTAACGTATCCTGTCACTTTCGTGTGATGGAGGTATACGCAAAGTACTACAACAAGTGGTTCATGTCAAAGGTTTCTTTCAAAAAATGGAAGAATGAACCAAAGCCTTACAAACTCAAGATTCGAATGATGGAGAAGAATGCAATAAATGAATATTGTGATGTTGCCCTTGTTGGAGACGTGCCTTATGAGAGCAAGGACATTTGCAAGATTGTAGATGATAGTATGATTGTGAGTGTTGTGGGGAAGTTGGATCAGTTAGTTGTATGAGGATGTCAATGTTGATAAGTATTTTTGTTTGCATCGGGTAATTTCCTATCAAAAGATAGTCAAAATGAATTAACTCTTGAGGATTGATTTTATGAGATGTAGCATGTCTTAAAAGGTGTCTTAGTGTAGCTTAGTGTCCTGGTTTTGGCATTTGGTTAGTTTCCAGTGATGGGAGACGTGTCTGGAGCTTGCCGCGAAAAATGGGAAAAGTACCAGTACCGCTGACATACCAGAGTCTACAGAGTTCTACGTAGGAACTCCAATTTTGCTGCCGCCAAATAGATTTTGATGGTAACTTGGCGTACCATCTGGCGGCAGGGTCCGGACCCCTGGTCCTGGTTGTGCGCTGTGCAAAATGAAATCCTGCGGGACTACGATAGACTACGATACTACTCCGATGCGAGTGTTCTCTCTCATCGATCGCTTGCGAGTTGCGAGCGTCTCTGCATACACGATATTCTGCATAATGAATGCATTCATCTGCATTCATTCCTCATTCGCCCCATTTCTTCTTTAAGCACAACGCCTTCCTTCAATATTAGGGCAGATCAGAATAGGACCATTACATTGTATGGTATGCTCGCAAGTCCAACTACGTTATCTAAGACTAAGACTAATATGATCCCTTTTCGCGTTTATGAAGCAGTGGCCGATTCCACCCTCCTCACAGCAATAGCAATTGCGGCCGAGATTCTATCAGTCGCAGGCATGGCTTTATACAATGTCCCTCTGAATGCCCTCGGCGAAGGCGTCTGTCCCGATCTTTGGTTCGGATACACACCCGCGCGCTTGAATGACTGGTACGATGCGATAGGAGAGGATGGCTGCTCCATGTACAAAAAAGTTGCTCATTGGGACTTGTTCCCGTACATGTTTTCGTACACAATCTTACTTGGGTCCATTTTGGTACGAGTAGCGCGACGTACGAAAAGTCCACAAGCCATTGCTCGCGTCATATCAGTGGTTCTAATAATGGATATCATTGAGTCCAATGTGCAGCTGCAAGGGTGTAATATATATCCCAATAGCCGCCTTGATGATAGGCTTGTAGCCGTTGGCAGTGCCGCGAATCGAATAAAATGGTTATTATTCGGTGCTGCACTTGCTTCGATTCCTGTGATGCTAGTTTTTGGACCGGGAAGAAAAGAGGAAGAAAGTGTAAGTAAGAAGCAATGAGTATTACAGTACAATATTTGTGGTTGGACATGTCATGCCAAAAGGAATAAGATGCTTCTGGTCTCTGCATGTGCATCATTAATATACTTGATGTAAGACTTGATGAATCATCATTATACAACAACAGATTGTGGATGTTCTTCTTATTTTTAAGAAAGAAGCATTAGGTGCAATAATATGCTAAGTGTTGGTATCAGTAAAAAGATATAAATTTCATTCATATTTATCAACCTGACTGATGCACGGAAGATCAATGAATAGTTTGTTTAATGAGTGGTCATTATTTTGTTTCTTGCAGTGAAATCATTGAAAGTTTAGCATTTCAAGCTCAAATCGTATCATCATTTTGCGAAGTGACCACTCAACGTAGCGACAGGAAGTCTCCGAAGGTTGTGGCGAGTATGAGAGAAAACCCTAGTGGCATTGGGAAATGAATCTTTTCTGTGGAACCTGCTCGTGACAGGCTGTAGGAACAGCACTTGATCGTTAGTTGATAGCTTGGCTTGTGACAGCCAGCAACCAGGCAACTCTAGCTGGTGAATTGAGCTTGATATGAGTAAATACTACGATTCGACTAAGATTTGATAACAACAATACAAGTCGAAATAGGATTGTCGCTAGATCTGACCAATTGAAATTATGCAGCGAAAAACACCAAATCCCCATTAAATCTGATTCAACCTTGGTTTAATCGAGCTGCAGCATGGCTGCACAAATTGTTCCTTCGGGTGAAAGGTAATCATTTAGAAATTAAATCATTGTGGACCATCATCATCATCATCTGGATTCCTGGACTGACTTTCAAGATCTTCTACAACTTGTATATATTGTTCAAAGTATGTCCTGGCAGTATCACAGGGGGGTTAGGGCTGCCCAGTCTTGAAATGGCGAAGGAATTATTTAATTCCAAATTTGTTATATGAATGAATCAGATAAAAGTGTATGGTTCAAGAATGAGGCATGGAATCATGGCAAACAAGGCGAACAGGAGGTGAGATGTAGAAATTTGTTTTGAGTCATTGGTAGTTATGCAAACAATACATGCTGGCAATGTCTTGCCAATAAGCAATGTCTGGTAACTCGATAGTTGGTAATTGTGTTTTGGCTGTCTACAAGGTTTTACTCTTAGACTGTTATTTTTCAGACTAAGTTTAGCTGGGTTGGCTCTGGTGCAATAGTAGACAATGGCTTGATTGTACTTATTGTACTGATGTGAGTTTTGAAAAACTTGTACCAGAGTATTGAATTGTCATCTAATAAAATTGGATAGAGAGGTTGTTCTTCGCTCAGAAAGCTACTAAACATTTCAGACTGCCTAACCTAGAACGTCCCACCAATATTGTGACAGCATCGATGTAATTACTTTAGCTGTAACAGATGCATTGGCCAGAAACAAGGATCTATAGTACTTGGATCTAGGCATAAATGTTCATCCTTGAGCTGGAGTGGTCATGCATACACCATGAACTTCGAAGTGATTGAAGCACGGAAGGCTTTCTGTGATAGACCAACTGATGCAACCTTTTAACAAGCAAGAGAAAAGAAGAGTTCGTGTTAGCCAAGGTAAACGAGCTCTGGACATCACAATATTCAATTGTCACCTTGCCATCAGGGAAGTAGCTGTCAACCAATCAGCCAAGTACACTCTCTGGCGTCATATCGTAGTCAATCTGAGCCATTATCGTTTATCAGCATAAGAAGAAATGAACTTGGAAGCCTGGAAGCAGAAGAATTTGCAGGATTTGCATTGTCTGTATTTGCTCCAGGATCTGGTGGCAGACTCAAATAATTGAAACGAGGCGTAAAACATCTGAGAGGTCAATTCCAGAGGCAAGGCAACGACAATAGCTAGACTGAGTATTGGTTCTAGCATGAGGAAAGTTTACTTGATAAAATCATAGAACTTGGGGTCAGCTTGGTTGATTTTGTTCAAATCACAGTCCTTTCTCACGCATTTGCAATTCACTGATGATAATCAGACACTGGGAAGGGCTAGATTGGTGGTCAAACTAAGACGTATTGTGCATGAGTCAGTGCAAGCAGAACTCCAGTGCCAAGACCCTGGTTCATTTCTGTCTCTCAACTATTGATACTAGCGCTGTACCTGTAAATGCCTTCCTCCAGGTCCACCGTACTGATCACAATCGGGCCCAGCAACCCCCTGCAATCACCAGATGCCGCACGGTAATCTTTATCCTACATAAATAATGCTCAGCAGGATATGATTTTTTATTCTCGCATGTCAACCTGATGATTGGCACTTTCACTTGAACGTTACGATGAGTAAAATTGGTTTGCTAAGTTTTTGGCGCTGGCAGATGGACTATGCCTTGTTCGGCTCACTGCCCATGGAAGTGTCGTGGTCGGTCGCAGTATCGAACATTGTGCATTCCGGTCCATGCAATTAAACAATTCATGGAGAAATTTGATAAACTGCAAACAGCTTGATCTTCGTTCGTCGTTGGCAGGATTGAAAATCCTCCAACTCACGCCACACTCAACCCACTCAACACTCCTTGAGATCTGCCTTGAGATCTATCGCAGGATATTGTACACACAATACCTGCACCCCCAAATCATTCGTACCCGTGGCAGGTCTGCCTAAAGACATACATACAATAGAAACTAGATGGACCGCCCGCCTCTCTCTCTCAATCTCTACAGAGAACCACCCGCTTCATTGTCACCTATCATCATGGAAACGGCCACGCCTCCGATGGAGGAGGCAGCCTCATCGGTCCCATTCTACTCCTTCTCGCGGAAGTTCGACCTACGATATGTATTCGCAGACTCCATCCTCCTCCTAGCGTATGTCTCATGGATCTGGCGGTCCGGCTGGCGGTGGCCACTCGTACGCGGTTTTATTGTGGGCGCGATCTGCTACTATATAGACGCTGTCGTTTGGTACTATACCCCCCTCTCGGACTTTGAGGGTGACGGTGATGAAATGATACGGTTTCAGCGTACATGGGACTTCGTTTGCTCCAACGGCGTTGCGCTTGGGCGACCTTTCGCTGATACATTGCTTGCGCCAAATGGCGATGAACCATTGTGCGAGCTTTACTTTGGGCTCACGATGCATCCCAATGCAGCATATTGGATGCTGAAGGGCATGTGCAACTTCATGATGACCTGGTCTTACGCGCTCGTGTGGTTCACGTGGGAGTCGATCGTTATGTCCATCTGGATCGAGGACCACGATAAGGGAGGTTCAGCCAGATACTCTGTCGTCATGCATTCGGTGGTAGCATTCGTGGTAGCCTTCTCGGTCTATCCCCTTTCTCTCCTTCTGCCAGTGGGAGATGGAGTCCACGCCGTGGCAATGAGACACATGCATGATGATGAGAAAGGGTGGTTCGTTTATGCTTCCGTCACGAATGTTCTCCTCTTTTTGTACAATGTGACAGTGAAAGGGAGATCAATGCGGGATGCACTTCAGGACACGCTGTTCTGCTGGTCCGTAGGTTGCTTCCAGGCATTCGGTATGGTAGCGCCACTGTACTTGTTTGGCATTCGACCAGTGTTCGAACTATCGCGGCTTCTATACGAGATAGTATTCCTCATCAACCGTGGTTCCGCTGAGCACTTCCTCGGATGCTGGATTGCCATGTCCATGAGGAGACAACCTTCGAGTGAAAAAGTCAAGGCGGCTTGATTGAATAACCGCTTTCTATGCAACCAAATGTGATACTCTAGAAACGTAGAAAAATTGGCTTCTTGTTCAACAATGAGTTCAAACATGAGCAGGGACCTCAAACTGAGATACAATCTAAGGATTTGAAATCTTCATAGAATCGTGTCAAGAAGAAGACCAAAATGGCTGGATTTTACTCTGAAACACTTTAGTAACAGTACTGGAATGAATTGGCATATCATCAAACTGTTGATCATTTGTAATGTTGTACGCCAAGCCACAATGAAGCGCACCTTCAGCACTTTCATAGCAGTTACTCCCACCAACTTTCTATAGCAACTATGGTAGCTCTGTCAACATCATCATCTCATTCTTCCTCTTCCCGTCATTAGGACCAGCCTGATCACCAGCTTTTTAAATGCAAGCTAGCAAATAGTTTGCCATTAATCATGGAATATACCAACCATTGTATCCTCGATGATATACAGCAGCAGTATGAATGATCTCTAGTCAAAATCGAGGCCAATAAACCCAGGCTCGATAAGATTTCCAAATGAGCGTCTGAACAATGGCTGGGATGTAACAGGCCTCAACATAACACTCGAACGGACAGCCCTGTTGAACTTAGGATTCAACTTCATCGCCAGCGCAAACCCGGCTAGACCACCCACCAAAGCTCCCACAATGCTAATCACCACAATCTTCCACACCGGAAACTCTTTAACCTCAATGGCATTGAAATAATCGTCCGTGTAATAATCCTCAGTGTGCGTCTTGTTCTGCTCCGCGAGCGTGGCCGCACCACCAAAATCACATGTAGCACCTTCACCCCTATGCGCGCCCCAGAAGCCGTTGAAGACAGTATCGGCCTCATCATACAGTTCGTCATCATGGAGCTTGCTCAAGTATGTAGTACTCTTGCCCTCCTGTCCAAGCGCATACGCCATTCCGTTCCGAACGGTATTCTCGTGAGCATCCCGATTCGCTTCGCAGACGAATGCCCCCTCGTCCTCGCGGTGGCAAGAATTGACGATTCCTTCATCGTTCAAATCGCCCTTGGGAATCCATCCGCGTTCGAGCGCAAGCATGTACGACCATTGTGGGTTGTATAAATCCGTGCGAAAGTTCCAAAAGTAGAATCCGTGTCCAATGCCGGAGAAGGCGCTGATCTTTTTGGCAGCGAGGTGCCGCATGACCTCGTCGGTGCCATCGCGTCCGCGGGGCGCTTCGGGCGGCGAGGATACCCACGACATTCCGCCTTCGCCGTGATTGTAGCGTTCTGTCATCCAATCGCGATCAACGGGACATAGGCCGAAGGATGGTCCGGACATTCCGGTTCCATAGGGTCCCTGTTGAGACCATTTTTGGGTGATGAATTAGTTAGTATGACTTGTTTACAACTGAATGGTCAAGCGAGGCTTGGCTTGAATAAGACCAATGGCCCAAAATGA
>JALLOZ010000092.1:0-17034 GCA_036939875.1 Thalassiosira pacifica
GCACACTGGGAGTCAAATCATCCTATTGGAGGTGACTTTGCAGCACACAACAACAGCACTCGTGTCGGTGGCTTGACTCGCCAACGCATGTTTTCCACCTTTTGCATCGGCGCATTATGCTTCCACATGGCATTGTGTGGATTACATGATCTGTTTCTGCGATACTTGAACTATCGACATCCAGAATATGAAGGTGAAGCAGAAGTGAGTTGGAATGGAGAAGGGCAGTACATTCCTGCGTATTGGCTGTTATTTCACGGTAGGGTCTTGAATCCGTTCTTAGGACCAGGAGCAAGGACATTAACGGCATTTGGAGCCATGGCACCAGGCCTTGTCCTCTCCAAAGGGCAGGGCTGGAGAGTAGGAAGTGCACTATTCCAAACATCGTCAATCTTTCAGCTGATACTGCACATATGGTCACTAAAAATGGTAGTGGGGAGTTCATTGACAGGCTTGGAATGGAAACGTGGTACATTTGTAGTCGCGGCATTATACTTGATCAGTGCACTGATTGGATCTGCGTGGTCGATTGCACTGGATCCTGGGCGCCTCATTACTGCATCTGGAATGGGCATCGCAGGGCTATTGTCAGCGGCTATTGTAGAAAGAGCTTGCTTTCCACTTGAGACAAAAGATGACGAAGACGAGACTGGCACGAGCAGTCATAACAACGACCATGGAAGTGGATCCAATGGTATTTCTTCATCATCCAATGAGCAATTTACCTTTCAACCACCCAACCCCCCCAAAAAGAAACGGCGCAATCCATTGAGTAGTAGTAGTCCAACAATTCTACTGCTGCTAGAAATATTCGCTTCATGGTGGGCAGCGTATACATCTCTTCTTGGGACAGTCATTGCTGCCACCGCGGGCGCAGCTTGTGCACTACTTCTTTTTGTTGGTAGTCCTCCTTCAGGGAGTTTTGATAGGAATGCCCATCAAGATTTATCTTTATCGGAGACACCTCCGCCACCACCACCAGCTCCTTCTCCAAAGTTTGGAATTGGAGACAACTGGAGAGATGATGACGATTCAGCAGACACAAGTATTGGAGCTGGTGGACAATTTTACCAAACGCCACTGATACGAAGATCCATCCTTGCTGACGAAGACGATGAGGAGGAGCCACTTGGCACCAGGTCTTTGCTGAGGAAAAGACACTCGAATGGTTCTTCGACAAAAACTCCAGCGCTCAAAGGACGTATGATATCCATCAACAACAAACAATCATTTTCTGCCTCCCGTGTGATTGCACGCGTTATTGGCGTGCTATTGGCACTTCTCCTTACCCTCATCCCGGCATCTCTCATTGCTACAGGGGAAGACCCATCGAATGAAGTAACACGAGCATCTGTCCTTGGCTGCAGACCAATGCGCATTCTATACAAAGAGAACGACGACAGCGATCTTTTTGAGTGTGCAGGTGGGTGCATTCCTTTGTCAAGAGAGAGGATAGCCCGAAAGAACGAGGGAATGCGAGTAGGAAGATGTGACACGATTGGATATCGTTGTTGGCAACAATCAGGCACCATGACATTGCGAGACTATGAAGTAAATGTCGGTATTTATGGCGTCCAGTCAGCAGATGGCTCCTGTGACAATGGAGCTGATGATGACGAAGAGAACAGGAACAATTATGATGCCGACAACGAAAATGCAGATGCTGCCTACAATGGCGAGGTCGAAGGCGTTCAATGAGCGTATCTCCATATTCAATATTATACTGAAGAGACATTCTAATGGCAATCAACAAATAAGCAACCAGCTCAGATTGGCTCCTATATCGTGGAGCCGGGATATATCTTGACATTTGGATCATCAATGCCTATCTTCCTGTATTCATTTTGAACTCTTGGCAAATGAATTATTCATTGCTTTGACACGCCCTTGCTTGCGTGTGAAACCCAAGCAAAAGCATGGTTCATATCTTAGATTTATTTTCATTTCTTGCCCCAGACTTACTTATATAAATTCTTAGTAACATGGCAAATGATATTATGCAGTAATGTCTGGTTTACTATCAACAAATGGAGGGTTGTCTATTGCTTTGACTGGCCCTAACATTTCAGTGACCATGCTACCTGGGATCAGGGTTACCTAGCGTCTTTTTCTTTTGGGAATCTTCTTTATCCGAATCTCCTGCCTAGGATCAATGACTGGTTCATCTTCAGCCTTCACAAAACGATAGAGCAGTACATCCAAGTCAACCAATTTTAGCACTTCAACATCCTTCCATTTCTTTCCCACTTCCTCATCCCAATGCTCAGTACCAAATGTGCGTCTCAGCATGTACTCAGGCCCAGACCGCGAAAAGAATACAAACGGCCGTGATGGCTGTAATACTCTGTGCACACTGTCAACAATTTGTCGTATGGGATTTGAATCTTCATCCTCTTGCCCTACATCGCTAATTTCATCATCTTCTCTTATCTTACCCGTAGAACAATGCAACACATCAAGCAACCCCTTGTCCAATACACCTCCCCCGACAGTCTCCGGACTCAATGCAGTCAAACCCCTAGCATCATCCACAATAAATTCCATGCGCTTCACGGAAGCTTCGTTCAAATATTTTTGATAGCGTTGTGTCATTAGTTGAATGGTTTTGTTGGATATGTCAATTTGAAGGACGGGTCCGACAAATGAAGACGTGACCAGTTGTTCACCGACTTTTGAATTGCCACACCCAAGAAGAACTATGGATTCATTCACATTGTTGTCAGAAGATTGATTTTCTTCGTATCTTTGAATGGCTTCTTCGGGCGTGGGAAATTGGCTGATGCCCATGTACTCTGCAAATGTTGTTGTATGGGCGCCATCCTCATCCTTCTCCCGTTGCGCGTTCGCCCCATCACCATGACGCAACACCGTTTCACAGCGGAATTGCATCAGTCCCTTTTGAAGATCGAACCCACCCCACTCAAACACGTCATCGGGCTCCAAGTCCTTGACCACTCTATCCCAATAATCGGGGTTGTGATAGGGAGGGCATGGGAGGCGGAAGCGAGCGGAATTCAGTGGTGATGATGGGTGATGTTGGAGGGCGTCGAAAAATTTGCGGCCGCGGAGAGACATGATGCATGAATTAGAATAGCTACAGGGACGCCGAATGCCGATGGAGTGCGAGCTAACGCTAAAGACCAAAACGGTAGGCAGGAGATAGCAAAGAGCGAAGCAAAGGACAGGGATGGCGGCGGCTGGGATACAGAATGAAGTGCGTACAATAACTACTGATGCTGATGCTGGCTGATCGATAGATGGCGGTTGGCAGCTAGCGCAGAGTTGGCATTGGCAATTGCCATCCTCCCTCGCTCAATTCTTGGCTTGGTGCTTCTTGGTATCGTATTATGGTCAGTTGGGAATACTAAATTCCTACATAGATCCCACAGAGAGAAAACTTCCCGCCATAATATCTTTCCCATCACATCAACTAACCACACGCGCACAAGCACAACAACCTGTCGCAACAAAAAGCCAAAAGCAAGTGGCAAGTGTGTGGGGCTCCTGGGCTGATCTGAAATAATGTCTCTCGCCTTATGGTCTCGCATCTCGGCCCTCGGCGGGCAGCATCGGCATACCTACGTATAGCTACCGAAGCTCATTGTTATTCGATATCATACCAGCCCCGGCCGACAGCATAGCCGCAGTGTAGCCGCCACACAATCGTTTGTCCGCCATCCATCTATCAATTTATTCTGTGTCTGTGCGGATCATAATTATTCTATTGCCATTGCTTTGATGTACACAAACATTACTTTGAAAAAGAAAGTTCAATCATGTCAGCCTCACCCAAAATCTACCACGGCAACTCCACGCCCCTCCCCGACAACGAGATCGCCGCACTGATCGATGCACATCCCAAACCAGCTGCCATCTCTCAATACTCCTACGGCACCGCCGGGTTTCGATACGAGGCCAGTCTCTTGCCATGCGTCTTCGTCAGGATGGGAATCTTCGCCGCACTGAGATCGGCTTCGTTGGGCGGGGAAGAAGTTGGCGCCATGATCACTGCGTCCCACAACGCCGAACCGGACAATGGCATGAAGCTAGCCGATTCTCACGGTGGGATGCTCGATGCCGATTGGGAGAAACACGCGGTGTCTTTGGCGAATGCACCCGATTCGAAACATGCGTTGATATTGATCAAAACCTTGTCAGACTATGCCACGGGGCATCATCCGCCTAGAAGTGGGGATGGAAAGTTGCCCAAGATGGTAGTCCACATAGGGAGGGATACGCGCGTTCATTCTCCTCCACTGGCAGCCCTCGTTATCAAAGCCGCACGTGCCATGGGTGCGACCGTCCTTGATCACGGAGAGGTATCCACTCCCATGCTTCATCATTTTGTAATGCACGCCAATGGCCATTTGCTCCCGAGTATCATTCCACAACGTGTCAATGAGAGCGGATATTATGAAATTATGGCCATGTCCTATGCCGCTCTGTTGCGCACCGGTGCAGCCAGCGGAGGGAAGAGACTGGCTACTACATCCAAATTGGTGATCGATGGAGCATGTGGTATTGGAGCGCTGAAAATTGAGAAATTTCAACCAATCTTTGCAATGTTGCGTGCCGAGGGATACACTACTGGAATTCCGGCGCTGCACACTGTGAACTTTCCCGGCGATGGTCCGCTCAACGACAATTGCGGAGCGGAATACGTTCAGAAACAACAATTGCCTCCGACGCTATACACCAAATCTGCCGGCAATTTATCTAAACGGTACATGACCTCGTACGATGGAGATGCCGATCGCGTGGTATTCCATTACGAAGATGGATCCGGAAAGTTCCACTTGTTGGATGGAGATAAGATTGCAGTGCTGGTGTCGAGCTTTATCCAGGAGGAGTTGCGTGCTATTGATCCCGAGGGAAAAGCTGTGAAGTGTGGGGTGGTTCAGACTGCTTATGCAAATGGATCATCGACATTGTATTTAAAGGTGAGAAGCTCAAGAATGAACAGATAATTTTGTGCGCTTTCAAATATCCCATGGACCTGAACGCCATTCTTCTGTTTGAAAAAACAATTTTGATAGAATGTCGTCAAAACGAACGTAGTGATTGCAAAAACTGGAGTCAAATTTGTCCACGCTGCCGCCCATCACCACTTTGATGTCGGAGTCTACTTCGAAGCCAACGGACACGGCACCGTCTTGTTCGGCCCCAAATTCTACGACTTCATGGCAGCCGCCGATGCCAAGCTCAGAGGAACATCACGCCACAATCGTGCCAACATTGCATTACGTCGACTGCGTGTCTTGCCTGCGTTGGTGAACCAGTCTGTTGGAGATGCAATGAGCGACATGTTGTTGGTGGATGCTATTTTGTTCTTGAGAGGATGGGATTTGAGTACTTGGGCTCAGCTGTATTCTGATTTGCCGAGCAAGCAGGCTAAAGTGAAAGTGGCAGACAGTAAGTTTTTGGGATGGCAATGCTATTTTACTTTTGTCTGCAAATATATTATGAATTTTCTCACCTTGAACTGTATTGTATCTTACCGTTGTCACTAAAGGAACGGTTATATCCACTAACGAGAATGAAACTGCAGCCACGGCCCCAGAGGCACTCCAAACAGCGCTCCAATCAGCAATGGATGCATTGGCATCACAAGAAAATGCTGGAGATGGCCCCAAACCGCGCTGTTTCGTCCGTCCCAGTGGCACAGAAGATGCAGTTCGTGTGTATGCCGAGGCAAATTCCCAAAGGGGAGCAGATAGTTTGGCATCCGAGGCTATGATGTTGATTTATAAACTCTGTGGAGGTGTGGGTGAGCCACCTCGACCTTTCATTACAAATAGATTGTAAGGTGGAATGTGCATTTTTTGTCAATACTTGTCGGCCCAAGCATAAGAAATATCATAAAGGGTTATATTAACTTCTAATAGAAACCCCTCAGAATGCAATGAATAGGTGATCTTTTCCATCTTCATTTGAAGCTCCTTTTTATCCATTTATTAACTGCTAACCACTTCCATTGGAATAGGTAGAGCAAGAAGTTTGAACAAATTCGCCAACTTTCTGAGTGAGGTGAGAGGTGAGGTACCAACTGAATACTGGAGCAAAAGTGTCCACAACGGGCACATATTGCGGATATTTTACAGATTTTTGCCTCCAATCCCCTCGCTCCTCTTGAACTAAAAGTATCCACAATGGGCACATACACGTCCCCCTCACTGCCCGCACGACCTACCTAGAGCTGATCTCAACCGGCGAACGAAAGCAAAAAGCAATGCCATCCATGAATCATGACTGAATCATGCTACATGTTCATGGCGCAATAGTGGTAAAGTGACATTTCGAAGCCGTGAATTACTTCCGAAAGAGAGGGAGAGGGTGTTGCTCGCACAGAAAATATACAATAAAAGATGATGCGCGGCGACGATGACATGGACCATGGGAATGCCTACAACCCTTCCGATTCTGGTGGAGCTCGACAGCGACGGAACGCAAACGCAGCATATTCATCCGTCCCAACTCAAGACGTTAACAATTTACTTGATACTGACAGTCTCAAGAAAAGTTCTACGACATATAGTACGCCTTCATTCAATACGCTTAGCCAAAGATCGGCCATCGGGGCCGGGACACCCGCTGCTGGCGGCCTCTCTGGCTTCTTCTCGTCCACAGCCCATCTCACAGAGGGACCCAATCAACCATTTTATCGTGACAACTTCAATGATCAACCATTTGCATGCGAATTTGGAACGGGGGAAGAAAATGGAATATGGATGAACACATCTGATCAGGCTGGTACCATTATGGCATTTTTAGTGTGGCTATTGCTGGGATATTCAGCGTGGACATTTACAGCCCTGGCAAAGTCGGGAGGTGTTCCACCCTTTCTCTCGGCGGCGTACGTGATTTTATGCTGTCTTGCGTTAGCTTCCCATGCCAAAACAACCTTTTCAGACCCGGGGAGTGTTCCGCAGGCGGCTGTACCGAATGAGCGTATGAGACGTGAGATGGGTACCCCAGATCAACCTCTGAGCATGTGCAGTCAATGTCAGACCTTCAAACCTCCTTTTAGTCACCATTGTCGGATATGCAATCGATGTATTACTCGGATGGATCATCATTGTCCTTGGGTAAGTGATCACAATCCATGCCACAATCTTTTCAACACAAATTAACACTCATATTATCTGCATCTTATTCGTTTATTCCTGGGTAGATGAACAATTGTGTGGGAGGTGGGAACCTGAAACATTTCATTCTATTTCTGATATATACGTGGTCGTGCTCGGTTTTTTCATTGCTGCTGCTTGGATGGAATTACTTTATGTGCGCTGACGAGGATTGCACATTCAATGTATTGCTGACACAGTTAGTGAGGGCGGTAACCGTGTTGAGTATAGGGGCATTACTGTTTACTTCATCCATGATTATGAACGTGACATTTGGTCTCATGACAGGAATCGGAACGATTGATAGGCTGAAAAAGAAGGCAAACAACACAATAGCTGAGGCGGTAGAGGAGTCTATTCCACTGAAAGATGTGTTCGGAATAGGCGGTTATTGGACATGGCTGCTCCCGATAGATCCTATCTTTGATGATCATGACAGGGTTATGGGGTACAGTACGCCGCAGAGACTGCTGAGAGAGGAGATGAGAGATGAACCAGCAAGAGGATTTTCACCGTCAGGATTGAGTAAGGATATGCTTGCTATATGATGAAACAATCTTTGTTCGGTGAACTTTATTCACCTGCAGGATTCCGCACCCGTTATCCATGAGCAAAACAATCTGGTGCAGGTGTTATATAGCAACGACAATAACATTCACAGCTGTTTTATCGGGGCTTATAAATCATAATTGTATAAGGTAAAGATTCGTTTTTTGCAATGGGTGCGCGATCACCTTGAATTTAATCTCTGAATTCACCGATAAGATCGAGTCTTACCACGAACTGTGTGCCTGGAGGCCTTTTTGAAGCAAGAAGGTGGTCTTGTTTAGGGGTCTTGCATTGAGAACTTTCTGAACAATCACACCATACTCAAGATTGACTTCCTCGTGATATCGGACTCACTTGATACCAACTTTGCCACGGATCATTTTAATACAAAAGCACGATCATTTGCCTTGGCCATGATGATGTGGGAACAGATGCTCATGCAGTACCTAATAAGATCTTAATGCACCCCTGACACCAAGTTTCCCTTGATAATGAGTTGCACGATACCTCTCTAGATATACGATATCTCATCTGTCTCTGAGCCCGCAGAATCTAAAGCATACTATGATGAAATGCGAAGAAAAGGAAACTGCTCACATTTCCCTTGGTTCCATCAAATACTTCTCAATGCGCTTTTTTTTAGTATTAGCCATGTATGAGGACCGCCGGGCAAGCCAAAGAGGCACATTTACCTTTCCTTTTTGTAAGCCACGGCCAAACGGATGGAGTCTTGGAACCACTTCAACCCCTTCGCATAGTCATGCGAAGATGTTCCTTGATTCTTGATCCTGTTCTTGATGTAGGTATCCCAGAAAGAGTGCCAACCATCAGCAACTCTGATTTTGCCAGGATTTTGCTGAGTTCTTTCTTGGAGGAGCCCTGTAGGTATGCTTTGTGTAGAGCGGGGGCGGAACGGAAATCCGCTCGTCGGAGTGTACATACCAGTCGTGCCCCGGATCGTGCCCCCGCCGCCCCGCGATACGATAGTGCCCGGATACCTCTATCAGTAGGTACAATATGTTTGGAATGCTTTATACAGTTAATTTCACCTTTTAGTGACACGTACCAGTGAGGGATGTATGCATATCGATCGAAAGCTCTTGTGAGGGCAAAATGTAAGATATTTCGAGGCAAAAAATAATATTCATATGAAGCTTAAATTCTTGCTTAAATTAAACATTTTTTCTGTAAAGGTAGCTTCTCTTATTCATGAATAAGGTTCGTGTATGATCTATCAAGCCCTTTGACTTCGAACCTCCGATTGCTCATTTAGATAGAGATAGGTACATCAAATTGGTCGAATTTATTTGACGAAGACACCTCATAAACCAGTATTTGTTTCGCTCTGATTTCATATTAAAGAAAATCCGAGTAGCTGCTTGCAATAAATTCTCCCAATTTTTTATTGTACAAATCTCTCCAAACATATGGCATTCGTAGAGGTATCCAGAGTCCAGAGAGTTACCTAACTATGCCAATAGCGTGCGCAGTGCGCAGTACTGACGCAGTCGTGTCTATGTTCATGCAGCAGGTGGGAAGCGGACCGAATATCAAAAATGTCTTCTTCGAAAATCTTTTGATGGAAATGATGGATCGTTCTGGTCATAAAATCAAGTCGCAGTAGCCAACAATGAATCATTCCACCAACACAAATAAAAACACCATCAAAGGCAAACCATTCATCATGTCTGTCAAGAACATCATCTCCCCTGCTTCGCAGAAAGTATCTCCTGAATCAACCCCTGCACCTATGAAGAATTTCACCTGTGAGAACTTTGCTCCTCAAGATCGGGCTGGCAAAGGTGCGCATACGCCCATCCAAAGTTCTACGAAGAAAGCTGGCGCCGCCGAACATGTTTCGGCTACGCTTCGTCCTCAGAAGCCAGCGCACAGGCACCAGAGAGTTGTCAGTGCAATAGGTCACCCTGCTTTTACTGCTAGCGCTGATGTACGAGCCTTGCAGCATGATGAAGAAAGAATTAGTGTCAGGCAACTCCGTAAAATAAAGCGCCGGTTGTTTCTTGAGGCAGTGAATTCGGAACAACCGCCTCGTATGAGACCGCCTCGTAACTCTGTTCGTGTTGAAGTTTCGGGCAAGAAGAACCGTACCGGGAAAGAGTGAATAGAAGATAGGATGGGGTAGTGATTGCACAGAATAGTAAATCACGTGTATCTGTCCAGCTGTCAAGAACAGAAGAGAGTGTACGCCAACGGGCTGGAATTTTCGCTCTCTCTGCTTTGTGGCATGCTTGGAACAAAACCTTGTTGAAGGATCAGGACGAGAGGCATTTGGCCACACGTTAGATACACATCATCGACGAATGGAAGTAGTCTACAGTAGGCTCATTCAGATAGATTTCTCTCATCGTCGGAAGGACATAGAGATACAGTTGACACAGGGTTTATGAGCGCTCCGATGGAGCAGTGTTAACCACGGGCATCCAGAGATGGACCAGAAGCTTCGAATGTGCTGTTTTGAATGTATTGATAATTGCTTAGTAGTCTTTAGAGTATTATCCAAACTGATTATTATTAACATTACTTGTTGTATTGTGGCATATTCTATGAAAGGGTTCTGCGATAGACTTGTCAGATTGACATGTCCCTCTGTCAAAAGGTCATGTGCAGTCACAGTGCTTCACACATGCTTATGAACACTTAGATGAAGCAGTGCCAACGAAAGTTGACAGTCAGGACGTGTGTGCCCAGAAACCTTCGGACACACTGTTTACAGTGTCTTGATAATAGCTTAGTAGTCTTGAGAATACTATCCAAACGGGTTATTATTCATATTTCTTTTATATTGTATTGTAGCATATTCTTTCACTTGTTCTAGCTCTCCTTGTGTGTTGTCTTTCAACACGTAATTTTGATTCATCCATTAGCTGCAAGATGTCATAACAAACATTGGTTGTTCACCTATGGCCACCCACACCGGATTTCCCCCATAGACACCCAGTAACATAAGATGCCCAGGCTTTCATCCGACAGCGCTCAAACGTTCCATCCAGTCGAAACCGATTTGATTCGATTCCAGACCTATCGAGTCAAAAAAATCTTCCATCCATTCTTTCTCATCTCTTACCATCCATCTTCGGCTTCCTCGGCAATCCTCTTCTTATCCTCCTCTGACATCTGCAAATCCTTCTCATCAGCTCCACCAGTCTCCTTCAATGCCGCCTCGAGCTTGTCCGTCAAACTCGACAAATCACTGATCGAATCAACCTCAACATCCTCCATGAGTCCACCAGTGATTCGCGTAGCCATACCCTCCGAGAGTCCACCTCCTCGTTCCTTCGAGCGCTCTCCCATACCTTCGGCAAAGGTCACGAGGCCAATTCCAGCGACGATGCCAGCGACGGCGATGCCTCCTCCCATGAGGACATTGGCGTCGACCATGGATAGGCTTGAGGAAGATTGTCTAGATTGTGTTCTACTGGAGGCGGGTGCATTGTTGGACACGAGGGATGATCGGGAAGACGATTGAACGAACGCAAAGCCCTGTGCCGAGGGAGCGAAGAGGCAGAGAAGAGTGGCGACAGCGGATTTCATCATGTTGTATAGAGAGGCGTGGGTGTGGTGAGGAAAGAAGGGAGGTGTATGAATGGGAATGGGATAAACTACTAATTGTGCCGAGTGCGGTTTGTTGGAGTCGCAATAATTGTTGCTGTTGTTCCTGCATGTGGCTGTGACGTGGCGAACGCGTCATCGCAAAGCAACGCAATCAACCGAGTGGGAATGCTGACACCGAAAAGATTTGACATAGTTGCACTATTGCAAGATATATATTTACTTACACACTATTTACGGCACAATTCGTAAATGAGACAGGGTTATGTAGAGAGTTAGTGTGAAATTATGTCGAAACAGATTTGATCATGCACCAAGGAATATTACTACTCCTAGTAGCCACGCACCACGAACCAGCAACAAACCAACAGCAACAGTGCGCTCCAACAGTGCGCATTTAGATTTAGATTTAGCAAGCGTATCCCAGCTTCATTCAACGGCCAACGACTTGCAACGATTTTGTACGCGCAAAGTCTATGCAAAGTCCAATAAAATCTCGAATGGAGATCTTGCGCTTGGCGTTGAGTTGTTGTAGTTCGTCAAGCTATCATTATTCAGACCGATCAAGCATGGGCAACTCCGCTTCCTCAACAAAAGCCTCTAAACTGGCCGACGAACGAGCCTACGTCCGCTCTCTGGGTGATCGATATCCGTTGGGCGACGCAGAGCTCCGTAAATGGTGCTGGTGTCATGGTAGGCTATCCTCCTCCTCAAATCCTCCTGCGGCACAACCGGTACCACCGGCGTCATTGTCATCATTGGCAGCATGGTCTGCGATCTATGGTGAATATGATCCCTACAGCCGCAAATCTCAATCACATCTGCAGACAAATGCCGCAAAAAATCCAATCATTCGTCGAGCCAATGCTACTAACCAAGTTGTGGAGGCCATAACAAACGCCGAAGAACATATTTTTCCACATGGATTAAGTTCTAGCATTGCTAAATGCGCTTTGGGCATCTCTTCAAAACCAAATGGCCAACAACATGAACCAGCTGCAAATAATGATCCCATCGAATCCGCAAAATCCCTGACATCAATTGAGGAAATATCCGAATTTGAAGGATCTTACTACTCAATTGCCTCTGCGGTAAACGAGTATCTTTCTTCGAGAGATTCATCGCCATACGACAATAATGCATCTCAATCCCAAGGTTTAGAAGACTTCCTCGAGGGAATATCTGCTTCTTGTGGCAGAAGAGGATCCCGTGCATCCCTATCCAAATTATTTGCTATTGCGAGTTCAAGTAACAATATTCAGCCCGGAAGAAGTGCAAAAGCAGAAGCATCCAAGGTGATTCAAACAGCTTACTGCTTAACTTTGGCGGCATCCTATCTGAAAGTTGTAGCTGAAAACAGCATGAAAAATACCAAAAGAAGAAAAGGGGGTACAATAAACTGCGAAAAATTTGCCCCACAGAATGATACCAAAGATATGCAATCGATGGTGGACTCGTTGATAGAATCGGCATCAAAACACCGGCTTGGTGGGGGAGATATGGGTGGCAACTTTGGCTTTGACTACTCCACAAACACCACCTCCAATACTACATCTAATGCTGATGACAAAACAGTCTCTCTTGAGGAATTTCTAGAATGGGCAGAAACCACAGCGCCAATGATGGCATCTGCATTACCAACATTTCTTCATGTTCTCTTCACCTTCTTTACACCAGCCACTAATGTCGATGACAAGGAACCACGCTTTCCTCCAGGTGTTACACCCTTGTGGATGCCCTCCCTTACTGTTGAACAAACGAAGAAGAGCACCCACAGTTCTCCCACAAGCTGTTTCTTTCAAGCTCCTGCAACTTCCTCTTTTGACCTTTTTGCACTCTCCTGCACATCACTCACCCTAGCCTCGGGACGATGGCATCGGTTATTCTCATCAGAAGCCAATGGTTTATCATGCAATCGATTAATGCATTCTATATTAGGATATGGAGGCCCAACGATCATTTTGATACGGAGCAAAGATACATCTGGCAAAGGGGCATGTGGTAGTGGTATCTTTGGAGCATACGTTTTCACTCCTTGGTCCCAGGAGTCGGCTTCATTTTACGGTAATTCTGATTGCTTCTTGTTCCGCCTTGGGCCTGACCCAATGGCTGTTTATCGCACCACAGGAGGTGGAGACACAGGTGGTGGCATGGATGCATTTGGTACTGACACTACAGCAAACCAGGAATCGGAAACCAACAACTACATGTATTTCAACCCTGAGGCTCGGAGTAAAGGATATGATGGATTGGCTCATGGAATAGGTTTCGGAGGCTCATCGGACATGCCTCGATTGTACATTGATGAAGTTTTGGATGGCTCCCGGGCAGGGGCGGAAGATTTGACCTATGAAAAAGGACCTCTTTTGTCGGGCCTGAATGAGTCCAGTTCTAGTGCTTCATCGCATTTCGAAGTTGAAGCCATAGAGGCTTGGGGAGTGGGAACCTCAGATTTAGTAGAAGAAGCATTGTTTGCACGGGATGGACAGAGAGAAGATAGAGCAAAGGAGATACGAAAAATAATGAAGGGCGCTAAGGGCCAGTTTCTCGAAGATTTCCAGTCAGGGTTGACTGGCAGTAAGTTGTTTCAGCATAAGGACCAGGCCAGTGGTAGAGATGGAGGATGTGATATGGATGAGACAGACAGTGAAGAGGAATAGTGAAGATAGAGAGTTTGGCTGTAAGAAGAGTATAACTAAGAATCAACCTTTATTTTCTTAACATGAGTCGGTCTTTACTCTTCGTCATCGTCTGAAGAGTTGGCTTCTGGCTCATCATCACTGTCTGAATAGTTGGCTTCTGGCTCGTCTACAGTACCAAGCAATGAGATTGTGTCCTCTAAAAATCTTCTCATGTCCTCAACATCAGATTCCTCCGTCACTTCAGCTTTTATTGGCTCTACATTATCAAACTCAAATCCGAGAAAGCCCGCCAGTTCATCGTATTGTGGTGACTCCTCTTTGTCCAAAATTGTTGTCACTCTTCCTCCTTGGCCTTGTACGCTCCCTTGCTGTCCTATCCTACCCACTCGTCCAGCCAAATGGAGATACTCCCTCGGATCATTCGCAGGCAAGAACAATGTATACACATGACTCAATGCCGGGAAATCCAAACCACGGATCGAGTTAGGAGTAGCCAACAAGACCGAAATTTCTCCCTTTTTGAAGGATTCCATTATGGTCAAAGGTTTCTCTCCAGTGTTGGGCAATAGCGCGCCAATCTTGTGCTCACCCCACATGGCATCTCGTAAAGAGAGAATAGAGTCCCGCGCTTCATCTTCGTCAGGGAAGAAAACAACCACACGTGGGCGTTGGAGAGTGTTGATTGAATCTGACTTGGATGAAGCGAACATGGAGGTTGCATCAAAGTCCTCATCGAAGTCTTTCGTCTCCTCCCGCAACTGTGCTAATTGCTTCAGTAGCTCATCCTCTTCTGCATCGCCACCACTTGCAGAACTTTCGGCCAAAGTGGCATTTGCAATCTCGAAATCGCGCAGCTCCTGACGAAGCAAACGAGCCAGGCACAGCAATCCAGAGTTGTCCGGAGCAATGACACGTTCGTGACGTAGTCCCGGATCAAGGCACAGTCCCAGATCTTTCAACGTGGCCTTAGAGGCTTCAGTGGACGAACTAGTGGAATCCTCTCCCGCCAATTCCTCCTCTTGCTTCGTCAGCGGAGCAAACTTTGTTGCCGTGGCGATGAAGCTCTTCCCCTCCGGTAATATCTCGTCTTTCACTGCCAAATTACCCAGGGATTCTGTCACGGTGGCACCAACCAAATAGGAAATGCGGCTGAATTCTCTCCTCTTCTCCTCGTTGTCGAATAATTGCTTCAAGTTGTCATCGGATGTTTGTTCCAGTCCCAAATCAGCTTCGTCATATATCACAACACGAAGTTTGGAAGGATCGACATCATTGTCTGCAATGAGTTTAGACAGGCATTGAGGAGTCGTGATGGCAATATCTGTTTGCAGTTTGAGACCTTCCTTAGACGTCGAATCATCGAGTATACACCCGATTTTGACTCCCTTTGGCCCTTTGTACTGTGAGTTGTTGTATTATGGACATCATTTTAACCATTGGTTTGATGAAGGCCAGTGGTTTATCACAGTTAGAAAAACCAAGAAGGAATTCAAATACAAGTCAGTCAATTAGAGACACCTGATGAAGGTAGTATTATAGACTCACCTTAAACATGTTCTTTTTTCCACTCCTTTCCGTAGGTGTATTCTTCCTATTCCCACCTACCAACTCGAACAGCTGCAAAGCAATCTGCACGCCCAGCTCTCTCGTGGGTACGACGATAAGAGCCACGGGACTCTTCACATCAGTACCACTCTTTCCCAAACTGGACATGGCCGCGCCGGTAGCGGAGACCTTACCACCCACCTGATCATATCCCTGTCCACGCATAGAGGGACTGGTCTGCACCATCACACGTTCCATCAAGTCTCCCATGAGATCTCCTACATCTTCTTCGGCCTTGATGCGAATTCGCTGTCGGGTAAATAGAGTTTGCGAGAGGGTGCTGAGTGTCGGTACGAGGTAGGCGAGCGTTTTGCCACTGCCAGTGGAGCCGGAGATTACTACTCCCATGTTTTGTGGGGTTTGTGATTGCAGGCGTTCTTCCAAGGTATCGTCATCGTGAATGATTGCAGCAGCAGTTTGTTCGGCATCTGATAGGATGGCATTCACAGCCTCAAATGCATTGATTTGGATAGTGGTAGGCATGGAATATTCCAACGCTTGCAATCTTTCGATTAACCACGGAGCCGTGCCCAGTCCCGTCCAACTCAGTCTCTGTCGTTTCTTCTGCGCATCTTCTTCGGTATCATCGTCGTTGGGACGGTAAGCGCCTGAACTGACTCTATCGGCCAATTCATCTCTGTAGAGAATGGCGGCGTCCATGTCCTCGCGGGCGACGGCCTGTCGGAATTGGGTTTGGATTTCGTTGAGGCCCATGGAGGGAAGTTGGGACAGTAATTCGTCATGGCTTTTAGCATAGAGAGCGGTCGTAGTCGTCGATGATGGCAGCGATGATGTTGCTCGTGGCATGAAACTGGGCGTGATTGCCACGCGGGATCTTGAGGAAGTGATGGCGGCATGCTGACTAACAGGTGACCAGGACAGCACTTCCTGCGACGCCATGATTGCCACCATGGCCAATGTCTTGGCAAATTGCGTCATGGTGGTTGTTGGTTAGCGCTTTTGAATGTTATGGTTGACCAGGCGGCAGTCTTTGATTTTCACGGGTCTTTGACATCATCAACATACACAGTGCATCTCCAAAGATCTTGCTGCAGATTTCGAAAGATTTTGTGGCTGTGATGTGCGCGTGATTGATGCGTGATGTACGAGCTTTCGAGGTCTGAAATCTTTTTCAACATGGCTGGGCATGCCATCTCATCTCGCATACCAAATGTTTGGAAAGATTAGGATAATAAAAAATTGGGCGAATTTATTTTGAAGCAAGTAGTGGGAGTTTTACTTAAATTTGTTTCGGGCGTAAATCAAATTGAATGAACGAATACTACCTACCCCCCGCCCCAACCAACTTTCAATATGCAAAATATGGTGTCTATGAAAATGAATTGAAAAATGCAATTGAAATTAGAGATTCGAACTCACAGGTCTTCATCTATTATTTATAAAGCTTGAAAATAAATTGTTATTGTCGTTAGGTACTTCCTTCCTTTCGTGATAATTTACCAGGCATTTTTCGCTTATATCTAGTGTGGTACTATCCTACGTAATTCCTACAGGTAGAAAAATGGCGCCAACACACATCGTAC
>JALLOZ010000093.1:1510-26919 GCA_036939875.1 Thalassiosira pacifica
CCTTTCGTGTGAATTCCATGAATGCTGCAGTCACGCTATTGATGCTCTTTTTGCTCACTTCTAATGCAAGGTCCAGGAAGGGATCATAAGTGTTGCTTTTGTATCCACATTTGTTGCATATGAGCTGACTTCGGAAGTAGCCACCGAAGATACGATGAACAAAGGTTGTTTCATCTAATCTTGGAATGGGCAGCTTATCGCGCCAGCCACTTGCGTGAGGATTGATACCTATTGAGAACATATGGGAAAACAAGGATGTAAGTGACAGAACCTAATAGGCTGAAAATACATTGAATATGAAACAAAAGTCAACTCTCACCGGCAGCTAATAGCTCTCCTTCATGCATAGAGTCCAAGAGGTGCACTAATAATTCATGAGCATCCTCTTGCCTGCCAGGACGGAACCGATAACCGTTCACTTTACACGTCGTGATCGCCTTGTGAATATTTTTCGGGGCGATGGATTTTTGAAGAGGTTCATTCCTCTTCACTTCCGTAATCCCTTGCGCCCTTCGCAACAGTGCGCGCAAATACATTGTTATCCGCTGACCATGCACCCGTGTCCCCTCATCATAACACGAAGTTGGCAATGCAGTGATTGACTGGCAGAACGATGGCATGTATGCTAGACATTGCAAAGTTGCATTCAGGAAGCAGGTATTCCCCAAGTTCTTGAAACCACGTGGTGCTGGTACTTCGGAGAGTATCTCCATATCCCATTTGTGGGACTGCAGTACTATGCGCTCGTCGCATAGGCCTCGTCGTGGCAAGTTCAACTCCCCATCAGTGGAGTTGGCTCGAGGTCTGCGGCCAATTTTGTCTTTCATTGCATCTTCTACGGATACAGACCGGATCAACCTTTTAATGTTACTTTCATCGGGACTGATCTTTTGATCGGCATCTTCTATGGATACAGAACGGATCAACTTTTTAGCGCTACTTTCATTGATGTTGTTCTTTTGGTCGAGCTCCTCTGAAACCAAATGCTTTTCTCTTGCCCGATCAGATTTGGATTTGGGCTTCTTGCTCTCACCTTTGGATTCAAGTATTTCGGTAATGCTCTGCTCGCTTCGATCGATCTTTGGTCTCTCCTCCACACTCCGTCGCTCCTTTCCCTTCGGGTGAGTAGGATCTTTGGAGCGTTGCCCTTGCGCTTGCCCTTGACGTTGTTGTAGCGGGAACAAGAACGGGGATGGTGTCCTGCGCTTGCCTTTTGGGTTTGAGGGAGGGCGCGGGAGCACGAATGCTATCTCCCCTTGTGAGACACGCATGACCTGGCTTTGAATGTCTACTACCGCCTTGGGGTGTGATGGTGATTTTCTATGGTGTTTCCCTCGCCAACGCTGCAATAACTGTCTAGAGAGCTGCAGAACACAGAGCAGCAGAATTGATTGATTGGCTGATGGTGTGATAGTTCACCCTCGCGAACGTCAAAAATCCACTTCAGACCGATGGCGAATAGTCAGTTAGTTCGACGCGGAGTGATATAGGTGATCGGTAGGTCTCTCGCTGAGGCTTCTTCGCTTCATATGTGCTGCCGCCATCACCTGCTGCATGTCATCGCCATCACACAGGCACAGGATGTCATCGGAGTGTAGTGGTGAGTGGTGCAGAATGGTGCATCGTCATACAATATCATGAATTGAGTTAAAACGACGAAAGTTTATTTTTTGAAAGTTAGAAATAAGTTAGATACGATTTGAAGTAATTAGTTTAGCACGAGGAAGTTTTAACTCGCATGAGTAAGTCTAGAAAACGAAGCACATTTTTTCTTCACTATAAAAATATTACTACAAATCATCTTTAACTTATTTCGAAATGTAATTGCGCTAATGGTTCTGGGAGAGTTGATGCAATGGATGGAGGGGGAGCCAATGGACAATATACTTTTCTTTTCGTACATCTAGCTTGCACTCTTTTGTTGATCTTTTGCTCATCAATAGTGACAGTATTTGTATGTAAAAGCCAGTATTGCCATGATGCGAACTATGGTATCAGTAAAAGATATCTACCTACTGGCAGCTATCGGCCCGCAAACCGCAAAGCATCTCCCCAAAACTCCGCTGCAAGCTAGCTGCAAAGCCAACGCATGATCATTGACCAACGCGCGCTGCAGAGGATTTGAGAGGATCAAGTCTGAAACCTGAAACAGACACCGTCAAGGAAATCATCAACAAAAGTCAGTAGATAATAGGATCCAACACCATGTCCGACATCGCCCTCTCCATCGTGGCCCAAACCAAAATGGCCCTACACGCCGCCAAACACGGCTTTTCGGACCCCATCCACGGAATCGTCCTCGGAAAATCCAATGCCAACGATGGCAACAGTCTCGAAGTGGTGGATGTCGTCCCAGTATGCCACGAAGTTCCAACCAAGCCCATTGTCGATATGGCACTGCGCCTCACAGATGCATATTTACAACAACAGAATCAGAATGACGGAGTCAGAATCGTCGGATGGTACACTGCCAATGCCAATGCCTCTTCGGATGAAGAAGAAATGCCAAATAGTTCCGCTTGTCGGATTGCATCCTCCATGGCGGAGAATAATGCCAATGGTGATGGGAATAGCGGAAGCGAGGAATTTGCGCTACTGCTGATATCCACGGCGGGAATTGCGGATTGTACTAATTTGCCGATATGTACGGTCTTCGAAAAGGATAAATCTCGAGCATTCACGCAAAAGGTGGATGAGAGTCGCATAAGCAGCGTAGGAGGCGATGTAGATTCATTGGGGGAGATCATTTCAAAAGCAATTGCGCAATTATCTCCTTCTGGCTATGAGTGCGATGCTGCTGGGGGCGGTAAGAAAGGCTCTATTTCCATTCATGATTTTGTGGATCATTTGGAGGATTGTGGAGAGGGGGATTGGATTGAGAATGGTATGGTTAGTAAGTTTGTTGTGGAAAATCTTAGGTAGAATGTCCACAAATAGTGGTAACAATTACATGAGGATTTCATGGAATTAATGTTTTGGGATTCATTTTTAATTGTTCATTTAATTTTCTGTTTGCCCCAGGGGTGTAAGTTATCATAACCGTACAACAGCTTTCTGTTTCCTACTGTGATTCGTTTGTGAGGCAAATAGATGACAACATGGAGCTTCAATTGGCATCAATAGACCCCATTCGATATTACATCGGACCGAATCAAGTATCAAGTGACATCGTCTTTAATGCTATTCCTATGATGTATGTTGTATGGGTTCCATGAATGGGTGTGTGTGTTTGTAGGAATAAGTGCCCCCATCCCTCTGGAACTAAATTAGGCTTCCTTGGATTGACTCGTGCAATTGTGGGAGTACCCTCTAGTCTCTCTAGATATAAGTATTGGAACGGGCATTTTTATTGGAACACACAACAAAATAAAAGCTCTCGGTGCCTCCGAAGAATTAGTATTTATAGGCCCGCGGATTTCTGGACCTACCATATACTAAATACTACTTCTTTATCACAACTATTGTATGGCGCAATGTTGAACTGCAACTTTTCCAATTCCACCGTTTCGTACACCGTTTGGTGACGTTGATCATAAGTGACATCACATTAGGCCATGATAGGCAGGGTGTGATGAATGATGTCCTATGTCTATCAACAGCTGTCAAGAAACATGTGTCACCAGCTTTTGTATCTGCCCACAATCATACATTTAGTTTAACTGATATGGTACTAGAGATGTTGTCCTTTTCCCAATTTTGGCAAGAAAAAATCCAGTTCCCGGGATTATGCAGTCCAGCTGATCTTGTCCAACTGTCATTTCATTCATTGGGTTGAACCTAACTGTACCAGATATCGAGCCTTCTTCGATAAAAGAAAGTTTTTGCGGTGATTGGTGTGTAGAAAAGGACACTGGTATTATGAATGCATCTTTGTGTTTGTCTAATAGCCAGCGTACAACTTGCTCATTTTGCTTCGACGATAGAGAGCAAGTAGAATAGACCATGATCCCCCCTCTTTTGAGCAATCTGAACCCAGATTCTATGAGACGCTTTTGCAGAGCTACCAATTCATCCATATTCGTATCATTCCAGGCAGGACTTCGTGGTTTTGTTGAAGAAGATTGTCGCTTTTCGATATGTCGGATCGCTCCATCCGTGCTACACTCGGCATCCACAAGTACACGATCAAATGATAACAATGAGATGACACCGCCCTCGTCACAATTATCTAAGGTTGTTTCATTGTTGTCACGCTTCTTGATTGATTTGAGTGTGTTCTCCTCCTTTTGGGGGTGATTTCTATCAACGAGCAGATTCGCGTTGTTGGTTGTAGCATTTGCATCCTCTCCTCTACGTTGCACCTCCAACAATCTACGTTTTTCACGCGCCCTGGCACTTTTGTTCATTCGTTTTCTCTTCCCCCTGCTTTTGAACTCTTCCACTGCAGCATTAGAATCAAAGACTAATCCTTCATAGTTGTCAGTAGGTTTTGACTTATTCATACCAAATGTTGTGCCATCAGTACAATGCAAACGAATTGTCACACTGGAGGAGATGTTGCTGTTATCTGCAGATGAATTATTGCCACCATTCGATTTTGACATTGATGTTGAAGATGTTTCATCAATGTGATATTTCTGCACAATATTTTTGCACAATGAGATGCGTTGAGTTGATATATCCACCCCAACCAAAATCGAAGAACGTGGAGCTAGATCAGCCATCATGCACAGCTTAAGTCTGGCACAGTCAGCATTGATAGAATGTGAGCGCCAGTGTAATGCAAAGTGGAAGATAAAAAAGGAAGAAATCAAAGCCAATAATCGCTTACCCAGGAGCACAGCATAGATCCAGAACACGAAGAGGTTCTTCTGAATTGAAATTGCGTTCCATACGCTGAGTGCGCTCATCTGATGAAACAGATTTTCCAGAATTATCGACATTGCACAAGTCAAACAATAGAGCCGCCACAGCAGCTCCACTTGTCACATCCATCCCATACACGCGTCCGGACTGAAATGATGTGGAACGGTTGAGGCTGAATTCTCCCGGAATGGCAAAAAATTCGAGTTGGTGCTGCTGAGAATTCAGCCACGGAACGGGAAGAGCACATTCTTTGGTATCATCATCCGCATTAGCATTATGCTTCTGTATTTCAGACTTTAGAAGACCCAAAGTTTCATCGCGGTCGAACCTCGGATTCAATCGAACAAATCTCAGCCGCAACGGAGGCGAAGAAGATGAATGTATCGACATGGCTCTAGGTCACGGACAGGACAACCTCAGATGCGACGACTCTCGCGGACTCTCGTAGATTCTCGTCTGGTCGGTCGATCGGGCAGAGCTTGGGCAGAACACTACTCCCGATAAAATAAAATTGATGGCTGCGTGTTCCCACAGACGGTGTAGCCAAAATTCAAGTTATAGTCAAGAACCTCTCTAATACCGCAATATTATTGATTCATGTGGCATCGATTATGTTCTTACTTAAAATAATATCACATAGGAATAGAATAACATCATCATCTTGTTTTTGTTCCTATGTAGGAGTATAATGTATAATAGGAGTAGAATGTAGGAATAGATAAACATCATCTCCCGCCATATTCATCACCGCCACCATCATCATCACCGCCACCGCCAACATCAATTAGCCGGTGAAGAGCCGATAGCTAGCGCTGCACCGTCTGATCTCTACCTATTGTACCATGGAGCGTGGTCAGTGGTCAGTGCTCAGCCAGGCGATTGCGACAAATTGCGACCGGCAGGGCGACCGGTCTGAATGAACGAGATGGATCAATCAACCGAGAGCAATCAGCAAAGTGCCAGAGTAGAAGGTGAACTTTCAACAACTCCCCCAGCTTCCTCTGAAAACAGAGTTCATGTTGCTCCGAATGATTCCCACCGATCAGCTCTCAACGTCCATCATCCAAGTCGTAGTGATGACAATCCCAATGAATCATCCGACGGCGAGCGTGACCCTTTCAACGACAACAACACCGACGTTGGCGCTCTAACAGCACCAAGAAGTACTACAGAGTCCAAATCAACTGACGTTTTTGCCGCTTGGAAGAGCTTTTTGCCCTATCTACTATTCCTACGTACAATGTTTGCCGAACGGAAACGACGCAGTCGAGTCGAGGGCAGAATTCTCATCCAAGATTAACTTTTACGTACGTGATGTACCAGAGTCACGAGGGCAAAATTCGTTGTCAAAGGGCGAAAAGCTCTCTCAAGCGGCGAAAACAGCAGTTGATTTGGACTCTATAGTAACACTTGATGAGTCTATTCAGCCAGGCACTTGGGATGCATCCAGAGATAGGTTATTAAAGCGAGCCATCTTTTGTTCGAGTGCATCACAAAGTCCCATCTGACAGAAGGTAATTCTAGAATGGTGAACGAGGGCATTGTCACTTACCTAGGAGTACTTTGTGATAGTACCACATCATCATTGCATTGATAGACATCTAATTTGCCTAGTCTAGGTAGGAACATTCATTTATCCGTTCTTCAAGCAAGACGTCTATCCAGTGCATGCAGTAAGTAAAAAAGAGACGCTCCCATTCCATCTTACATCCGATCACTTCAATGTCGCAAACATGTCAACCAAAGAATGAATTCTACGGTAAATAAAAGTACTTCTTCCTATCTTCCTATCTAGGTTTCTAACTAGCGAATTACTAGCTACTCAGGAGTCTCAGACGATCTACAATACAGACGATACGAAATGGTTCCAATCTCCAACGATCTCTCACTTTTTTTATTCTTGATGAAAGAAAACACAAAATAGAACGAACAAACACTCACTGTGAACTCACTCACCAACATACAAAACAGCAGAACCCGTGTATCTAGTGTGTGTCCTCCATCTCCAACCAACAAAATGAACAAGCAGCAACAACAGCAATCTAAAACGTTCCCCGTCCCAACCAACTTTGGCGACAGCTCCACATCAATGGCACCTTGCACAGTTGATTTGAGTGGAATGAGCCAATATCAACTCGAGGCCCTCCGCACTTCGGATCCGTTTCTGTACCACTCCATCCCCGAAGTGCACCAAGCCAAGCTGCATCTAAAGGATATCAATGAAGCTCATCTATCAGTGGCAGCCTCATCGGCAGCATCATCATCATCAATACCAACAGTTTCTAGAAAGACGAGGATCTCCACGGAATGTTCGCTTGATGTGCTCCTCGAAGGTCTGCTCTCAATGGACAATGAGGAATTAGTCAGGTCTTTATCAGAATGCAATGAAGGACTCGACTTTATACTTGGAAGAGCACGGTAATGGATGATGATTTTAGTAGGGTTGTAGGAGTATGACCTCTTTCATTCGCCACGCAAAGGATATTGGAGATACGTTTCATCAATCGTGAATATGCGACAAGAGGGTATACAATAAATAATGTTGTAATGTTATAATGTTAGAATATGCACATCTTCTCAATCAATCTGTCTACCTGAATCTGTTCTGTATGAAGAGACGACCGACCGGGTAGATGGTTTCAACAATATATCTATTTGAGTCTGCATGTGATTTCTTTCTTTCAGCTATCCTCAGCCATCTCCTCTCTTCAACTCATGTAACTCCAGAGATAGTTCAGACTACAATACAGCTTCACGATGATGCCTTCCTACGCAAGAATAAATCCCTTCATTGCATTGCGCTGTAGCATGCTTCAGTTTATATTGGTACTTGTAATTGCAGAATGTTCAAGATGGCGAGAATAGACGCTCCCCTGATCGTCCTCTATGTGCCTTACATCATGAAGACTCATGACCTTGTGTGAACCCTACAATCATTAGTTTTTCTTCTGTATGCCTTACATCATGAAAACTCATGACCTTGTGTGAACCATACACATCATTTTTACAGATTTAACACAGTACCCATGGGTTTCATTCAAGTTCTGCTGCGTACTCCTAAATAACTAATTTATGTTTGTCCTCTGAGATATCTTCAATGTTCGTGGTACTTTTTCCGTCCCGAATTGAATCTGGCATCTACTCCATCGTACTTCCTAAGCCACGGAAAGAGAGACAGGACAAAGATTAACCTTCAGGTACAATAGAGCCTGCAGAATTTGCAAAGTCAACCTTATGGCGGATCTTCAGGAGATAAATCTTGCTCAATCTTTCGATGACTGGGTGATGGTGAGCCTCAACATCACAGAATGAGACAGGAAGGAGAACTCATAATGCCTTGCTTCTGGGCGGGGTAGATATCTAGTTCGTACAATGACTCTGTAGATAGGCACCGACTTATATAGATACTAACTCCAACGTACGATACCTACCTACAGCTATCTCGCGTCATCGTTTGAGTTTGAGGATGATGTATGATGTTTGATGTGGTTTGATGCGTTGGTTGGCACAGAGTCAGAGTTTGGCAGTGGTTCTATTCTGGCTTGGAACTGGAACGGTGACGGTGACGGTGGCATCGAAATAGCACAATACTCACTCCCTTACACCATTCGGATCATTCGGACTGGCGTGATTGAACCACCAAGGATGACTTCTTCATCGCTTCTCGTTGCCCTCCTAGCCTTCGCCCTAAACGGCGACCACGCTGTGTGGTCTTTCGCTCCGTCGCTTCGTGCTCCATCGGCATTGACAACTAGTCGGTCGCAATCTCAGGTCAGATTGGGTGCATCATCTAAGCCAACATGCCGAAAATTTGGCAGGGGTACCCACCTCGCGCTCGCATCAACTGCATCATCTTCTGTTGCGGACATCGGAGATATGATTGGCACGGTAGCGCTACTCGTGCCATCAGACGATCAGGCATTGTCCAAATTCGGCTCCAAATCTCCCGTCACGCCTCCATCCTACATCGAAGCTGCACACCAACTGGCGAGGAAAATATATCACTTCTCAGACGGGCGCATCATCGCCAAAGTAGTGACTCCCGAAGATGACGAAACTGATAAAATCTGTCTCACGTCCAATGCCATGTTTGCACTTGGCCTCACATCCCCATCCGATATCCAATACCTATCCCGCACATTCCGCAAACGTCGCACTCAACAACAAGAAACATCCTCCACCAACATGTGTCAATTCGCAATAGACTGCGGAACTAACAACTATGCACCCATCATTGGCGCATACGACGAAGCCAATCCATCCCCCACCACGACAATCGCATGGTCGGACGCAGCCTCCGGCAAACGCCTCTCCGTCCAAATGGCAGAATTATTCACCAAAAACTCCACGGAAGAATTCGCCTTGGCCGTCATGTTATTCTTCAATCGCTTCTCGGGCCAAAAAGTCCCGTGGGTACAACATTCCATCGACGTCACGTGGGAAAAGGGGCCGTATCAAAATGCCAAGGAGATTTATTCCATGATATCCAAGTGCGGTCCGTGCATTACCAAATGTCTACAGGATGAGAATTGCGCCGCGTGCATCAATGCGTTGGACGAGATCGATACGCGGGATCAGGTGGCGAGTTATAGGACGGTGGTGTCGTACGAGAGCGAATTGTTGAGGGATTTTTCGTTGTGTATTTTGCAGAAAAATAACATCTTTGAGTGTGATGCGACCGTGCCGAAGGTGCCGGAAGTTAAGCCGATGAGTGTTTGGAGGGGGGAGGAGGTTACGGCGGATGTGGCGAAGGGGATTATGATTGGTCATTTGGAGGGGATTGGAGAAGGAGCGCTTGAGGTATGTGCAAATATTTTGTTGGTGCGCAATGCATTGTCCTATCTAAGAAGATGATGTGCCTTCTATTGCCTGTAGGATTGTGTCGATGACATCGTGGCATGGAAGGTGGTCATCTCATTCATGAATCTCACCTTCAGCATCCTTGACTTCCAAGGGTCATCTGGTGGTTTGGTGGTAAAGTTTGGTGAGATAAAAAGTGCAGCCAATGCTATTATTCCCACTTTGGGGTCTTTGGGTGTGCTAGGGGTAGGAAAATATGTCTTAACTGCCCTGTCCACCATTGCTCTTGTAGTCATTAATATTGTGCTTTCTATGGATGGAGACAAAAAGATAGAATTGCCATCAGTCAACTCCAGACTCTTGAGGTAGTGCTATTTTTCTTCTACATTTTCACAATATAACTGATATGCTGTTGGACTCTTGACTTGATATATTTCTGAGTTTTGCCAATAGTAGTCCCCGCAGCATCCGTAATTGCATTTGTAAATCACATGTACAATTTGACATTCTCCACCGAGGAAGCATTACCTACTAACAAGCCTGTCACTCCTGCAGTTGCACACTTTATCTTACAATATTGTGTCAACTACATTCTCCATTATCTTGTTGTGTAAATCTCCCAGCAATATTTCCTTCAAGTTTTGGTGGCAGTTGTAGCACATCCGTAACATCAGCCATTAGCGCCTTGTACAAAGGGACTCTCCAATGTTCACTGTATCGGGTGATGCTGTAGGTCCCCTGCTTATCCTTCTTGCGCTTCTCTTTCTTCTCAACATATGTTACTATTTTCTGCTCATGGCTATCTTAGACTTTGCCCAAGGTTGGTAGTTTGACTGACATCAGACCCGCAGCTTGTAGTGTATTGTGGTTGATGGGGTATAAATCCGACAATGATTTTTCCTCCTTGTCCTTGATTCTTGTTGTTAGAATAACTAGTCAAATGGCCATATCAATATATATAAGGCATGGTAGGATTTCCATTAAATTCAGTTTCACCGAATTCTATTTTTATTGAATCCCGCCGGATATGTTCTTTTCGGCAAAGATCTTAGACATCAATGGCTACAAGCTTCTTGATTTGATAATTCAACTCTTTAGATAGATAATTCAACTCTTTTGATGGATGGAGGAAGGAGCTTAAATTTACTATCCAATCGGTATTATGGGAGCTCTGTCTCGTTTTGTGGGGCCTCTATCTCATCCAGGTGGAAACCTAAAAATACAAAAAATGAAATGATTCAATGATGGACAGGTCTCAAGAGGCGAGACCAGGGGCACATCTTCAGGAGGCGCCCCTGACAAAACACAGCAATTTGTAATCTCTTGGAGCTGCTGCCCAGTGCAAAAAGCGTGTGTGATTGATGGATTCATTGTTATGTGAACATACGCTGGATCTTGTACACACCACTGGGAAGGTCGTGAAAGATACCTGCAATGATTTGAAAGTTCATCCTACCTCTCATGCAATATTTGGACCTGGAGGATTAACTCTACCATGGATTTGAGGTGTGCCTATCAGGGTTCTTGTTCTTGGTCTCTTTGAAGGTGATATGATGGTCCCATGATCAGTTGATCATAATGCTGCAAGAACTCTGCTACATGTTGCCATTGCTCTGTTTGTAACTCAGTAATATATGCCCTATCTAAAATATTTTAATCCTAGAGGTTGACCGAAACACAATTTTCATAATTTGTTATCAAATTATTTATTTTGAACATTTTATCATCTTTCCTATATAGCCTAAACTAGATAGTATATTCCTAACATTGTTTCTGATAATTGATAACCTCAAAGATGAGACGTATCCTATTCTTCAAGTCCATCAATGGTGTGACATCTGGAGGAGAATCCCCATCAAACTTCTTTAATGTAGCATCTAGCTCTTCTACGATTATATCATATGATGAATCACACACCTTTACTGTTGGACAGCCACTCAATCTGTCAAACTGCTCAGTGACTTGATTGGTTGGAGATCCGTTTTTGACCAGCATATCCTTTGTGGTAACATGTGACTTGAGTTCAATGAGAGGCAATTTTACTAGCTGGCTGAAGCATATGCAAACAGTAATGATCACTTCATTCTTGGTATTTCAGTTGGATTCATTGATGGTGTTGTTAGCTTCCAATGGTTCAGTGTGTGGTTTTTCATTTGCATTTACTGTGCTACCTCCAACCCCGATGCAATAGATTCTGATTCTGTTTGAGACCAAATCATCAGCATCTAACTGTAGGGTATGTATGGTTGCTATAGCATGGTCTATTGCTGGAAAATGAGTAGGTATGATGGTTATTGTTAGCAGGAAAGAGGCATTTCTCCATTTGGCTCCTGTTGATTAACTCCATGATCACCGAAAAGAAAACTTTTCCCATATTTTCAATAAAAAAGCTTGAAAAATGTATATCGAACATGACCAAATAGAATATTTGAATCAATAACCTTGTCATTCATTTCCTCATATGTCCATTGATATTTTATATAGCCCATATACTGAACAGTGTACTTTCTACGTTCATTATCAACTGCTTTCCTTAAAACTATCTGTAAGTATCATCAAATGTTTTTTGTGGTATGACCCACAGAATACACCCAATTATCATCAAACTCAAATGAATCTGTCAGTACATCATCTGTTGATTAATCCTTTTTGTTCTCATTCGGATCTGTTTCTTCACATGTTCGTGTCAATACACATGTCGATATTTGAGTGTACTTAAAAGGCTGAAATTTGATATGAATGTGTATGGATTAATGTTCATTGATACTCTAGCTCCACTCAATGCAGGTATTTTTAAACAGCAAAGGACACATTATGTATGCATATACAGTCAGTTGAGATAAAATTACAGCTGGTGGTTTCTTCACCCATAGAATATCCAATGATGGGGTGTTGAGAGTGTTAAACAAGCTGGGTCTCAGTGTTCATGTATGGCTTTATGTCTACTGGAGATCACTGGCCTTTCAAATTAAGGTTATGTTGAGACTGACTGGGTGTCCCCCATTGACCATATATACAGCCAGTTGAGTCCATAGTACAATTAGAAAGTTGTCAACCTGACTCCACCTACTGTATGTACATTGTTGGTATGCTAATACTGAGGATGCTGACAAACTGGGTCTCCATGTGTTATGCATGACTTTGTTTTCATTGGGTTTCACTAGCACATCACAAGATGCATATTTGGGGTCAACTTGGGGCACCTTGACCATGTATATATCTAGTTGAGCCTAGAGAGCTTTTAGAAAGGTATCTCCAACAAAACTATATACCTTTTTAGTATATAGATAATAGCTGACAAGCTGGGTCTCCATATTTATGCATGGCTTTGAGATCGTAATGGCTCAATCATAGTACCATATCTACAGATATGGACCCATTCTGGGCCTAACTAGGGGCACCTTGAATAGGTATAAATGCATACAATGAGTTGAGTCAAAAGTGAACAAAGACTAAGAAAGTGGTCTCCAACCATTGTATATTAATTATTGGTATTGGTATGTTGGGGGTGCCTGGCAAACCAGGTCTCCAATATTATGAATGGCTTTGTATTAATTTGGGCTTGCTAGTATCTCAAGATATGTCTGCATTTTGGGGGCACTTAGGGGCACCTTGACCTTATCCATATATACATTCAGTTAAGGCTGTAGTGTAGTTAGAAAGGTGTCTTGATCTGCACCAATAATATATCAATTGTTCATGTGTAAAGGATGTCCAATAAGCTGGGTCTCCACATTTATGCATGATTTTGTATTCATTGGGGTTAGTATCTTCATACATGACCAAATTCTGAGGCTAACTGAGGGCACATTTACCATGTATATAAAGCCAGTTGAGGCTGTGGTACAGGTAGAAAGATGTCTTTAATCATGATGTCCATTGTTCATGTAAAGAAAATGTCTGACAAGCTGTGTCTCCACATTCATGCATGGCTTTGTTTTTATTAGGGCTCACTAGCACTAACATTTCAGGATATTCCATGTTGGGCCTAACTGGGGACACTTTGACCCTGTATGTGGCCAGTTGAGGCCATAGTGCACCAATGCTAAGACAGTTATCTCTCCCCATTGCATGTTCATCACTGGTATTGAATTTATGGGAATTGGGTTTTATGACAAGCTGGGTCTCCATATTTATGCATGACTTTGTCTTCATTTGGGCCTCACTAGCATCACCAGAAATGGTAACACTTTGGGGATAACTGGGCATTTTTACTTTGTGGCCAACTAGGGGCACCTTTACCATATATGCAGTCAGTCGAGACCATAGTGCAATTAGAAGGTTGTCTCCACTCATGGTATATCCATTGTTAATATGTAAATGATACTTGACAATCTTGGTCTCCATATTTATGTATGGGAATGGCTTTGTGTTCATTGGAGCTTACTAACACTAGCATCTTTTTATATAACAGAATTTCAAGCATAATTGGGGATATATTATGACCCAGTATATAGTATGATGATGCTTTAGTACACTAAGTCTTATAAGATTGTCTCTATCTACTGTAAATTTGATGTTGTTATACTGGGGGTGCCTGACAAGCTGGTTCTCCATATTTATGCGTGGCTTGATTTTCATTGGGGATCAATAGCATCTGTAGATATGGTGGTATTTCAGGGTCAACTGGGGTTGAGGCTGAACCAATATACTCTGCACTATGTAGCTAAAATAACGACTCATCTATTTATTTATTTTGCTTTTTTTGCTGCTGTCATCACTTATTCCTTTCAACAAGAACAGTGAGGACATTAAGCCTTGACCTGCCTCAACCCTTCAATTTTCAACCTCATTCTCCATCAAAGTCTATCAAATATAGTGCCTTTATCCTTCTTGATCAGGATCCATCATGTTTCCATATCAAAGATGGCTTTGGGATGGACACAGAGGACACCAGCATGTGCCACCATGAAGGCTGAAACTGAAATGAAGGGGGTGGATAATATTCAACAGTCGCATTTAAATGTTGATGCTGTAGCATTTCTAGGTCCTTGGAGTGTTATATACAGGTATGAGTAGGTGCAAAGTACAATATGGTGATACTAAGAATTCTAAGAAGGTGAGTCTCTTTTAAGAAGTTCCAAGAACTCCATCTGATGAGGCTTCAGTGAATTCATTGAAATCATCCTGATCTGTCTAAAACCTTGAAATTTCTGATTTTTGAATGGTTCAGATAAGTCCCATGAACTATACCACCTGTTCTGGTCAATACCAACCAGTTGGCCATCAGTCTAGTATAAAGCAATACTGTCCTCATTCTCTGTACTGGATAAGGTGTAATGTAACTAAGTGCATGATAGACCCATATACTTTTACAGTGTTACCATTTATCTCATCATATTAACAATATCACAACAATTAATCCTATGTTTGAATGCTTTAATGATCAGTTTCAACTTTCCAAGGTCCAATTGAAGCCTCAGATATTTGATGGACACAGCACTTTTTACAGAGGTTGTAAGAGTACTTACTGTTAGTCCATACCTTGTTACAGGGATATCAGAGTTTTTAGTGATTATTAGCAAGGATAAAATGATTACCAGACTTGTTGTATTGATACTCATGGAGAGGGCTATGAACCCATGTTTTCATTCCATTCAGCTTTTTCTTCTGACTCATGGTAATAGTACCATTTATTAGATCAATCAACCCTATCAAAAGTTGAATCCTATTTGGAATGCTTTGTATGGCATTCAAGTGTATATATTTGCTCCATGACTTGCCACATCATAAGGATTGGCAAGCTTGATTCTCCTATCAGATTTCTCTTGAAAGAAAAAACCTAAAGGCATGGTGATACATGTAGTGAGGAGAACAGCTGGTCATCCCCAAATTTGTTATGGAAGCAAGACCCAGTGATGTTCAAGTCATTGTTTGCACGAAAATTTGTGTACTCAGATGTTCACAATGTACTGTATTGATTTTACAGTCAAAATCTTCCACAGTTTTATAAGCAATTTGATTCAGCATGACTGCCATATTAGTATCATCAGATGTGGTGAAACTTCCATGATAAACATCAACATGATTAACATCAAAATGGCAACATTTGAACCCACTATCATCATTGCAGACATTACCAAGAGCTTCTTCAATCATGTTAGACGACCATGAGCTATTACTAATAAACTGTTCAAGTCCTGTTTCCTTGTGGATTACTTCAAGGTGTAGCCTAATAATCACCATCGATTTGTCACGCAGATCTGCCATAAGTCCCTCTACATGATAGATAAATGGTTGCAACCTAATGCTCTCCTTCTCCATCTCCTCCATCTATCTATCTAGACATTCCTCCTCAAATTTTGCGTACTCTTTCTCTTCAATCATGCTGTAAATCATGCAAACAAATTGTCTCTATGAACAACCTTGGTAATGGTATAGTCATACTCAGATAGATGTTGTAGCTTGACTTGGACATGATTGATCTTTCTTAGGTGCCAAACTGGCAACCAAGTTGAAGTGGCAATGAATGCATGTTTGTAAACATCTGGTTTCACTAGCCTATTGTTACAATTAGCTATTGCTTTGGTGATTAGAATACGCTTCTCGTGTGGTATGAGAGATACGATGGTGACTCCCTCTGCTCCACATGAGTCTACTCTTATGACTTGAAGATGTTTTATCATCTCCTTCCTTACAGCCAAATACACAATTTGCCTATACAGAATACCAATGTAAGGATCAATGACCTGGAAACATCAGTTATATTTGCTGGAATAAACAATGGATCCAAGAAGAATGCCAATTCTTTTGCCCAGCATGCCAGAGACTGCACAATCTTTTGAACGGACAAGTTGTCTTCCAAAGTTATACCTTTCTACCCTCCACTTTTTGATTCAAGGATTTTGATGGTTGGGCCAAGAACCTCCTTCAACCATATACATGGGTCTCAGTGCTCACCCAAGGATTTGTTTGAAATGAGACAACAACATGGGGATCCCACTGATTCCTTTCTTCTTCATCACGTCAATCATCTAGTGTTTGGAACTTGATAGCTTGGAAGGTAATATGAGGTCTTTGTGCATTCGAACCGTCTTCTTCGTATTCCATAGCTCCAAACAAGTTCAATGTGCAAAACTATTTGTTATCTGATGAGTTGGACGTTGTATCACAAATTTCAGTTGCTCCATTGGCATCAATGGTATTCTCAAGTCTCAAGCTTGTCAGGCAGAGCTCAATTGGAACCTGGTCATGCAAGAAGACTTGCTCGGAGGTTGACATGGAAGTTGGTGGTGGTCTCCAAATAATCTACAGTTACTCTTCTTTTATTCATCTTCTTCCCGGTGGTTCTATGGATGAAGTTGAATTGGGAGATGAAGTTATTTCTCCATCCACGACTGCATTTGAAACCAAAACTGTCATCTTCAATGTCATCAAACTTTGGTTCCATGAATTCTTCTTGGAATATTTCATGTAGTAAGAGCTTTACATCCATGTCAACCATCCATGTTTTCACAGGTACTCCTAGACTTTTTACGTGACGGAGTCTCTCAATAAGAGGGTACTCCATCTCAGGGTATTTTCCAACTGAATCCGAAGCACACAGCAATTGAATGCTGGTCACCATTTTCCTTCATTGCTAAAATTTTAATACTCTCTTGTTTCTTCAACCACCCCCTCAAGATAGCTCATTGAAAGTTGGGATGTTTGTTTTGCGTTGCAACATACCATCATAAAAATGACAGATTTGTCTTGCCATTCATGTCGTCATAATCCTTCAACAGCCTCATTATTTGTTTTGACCTCCAATTTTGTTGGCGCGCACCCAAAACAGAGACATCATCATCATACTCCCCATCTTCACCCTCATTACTACCTGCTTCATCACTGTCTGTTATGTAATCCTCATTGTCATCATCATCATCCAACATCCAGTTTTGATGGCATACACCCAAAGCAGGGACATCATCATCATCATACTCCCCGCCTTTGCCTTCTTCATTATCTTTTTCATCACTCTCTCATTGTCATCATTGGCATCTGCAACATAATCCTAATTTGATACAGAAAATTCATTGACTGCACCTACAAAATTGAATAATCCCTAGCACTTGCATTGATGTCATCCTTGTAGCCGCCCACGCCAAGTGAACTGTCATTGTCACTGATGAGACAAATTATTTTGGAAGGGTATATATCTCTGCTATATCTCCACGGATATTTACTTCCCCCCACTCCGGACTCTTGAGGGGACGATCACCATTCTCTTGATATTTACACACATGATTTGCAAAACATTGAGGTAATGTGATTTTGTAGCAACAGGAGCACTGTTTCTTTCCATCATGAAACTCAGCAGTGAAAGGACGGACAATGTTTTTCATCTTAAGGTAGCTGGCAATATCTGCTTGCCCCGATATAGTGAAATAGGGAGAGCACAGTTGTGTGTGATGGAGTCTTTTTGATTTTTGATTTTATGATGATGCTGGTGGGCGTGAATGAATGTTGTAGCATGAACCATCATCCTGTACAACGCACCAATTTGTTTATACACGTCCTAATTTTGATGCATCATTGCATCATATAATGGTGCCATCGAAACATACTACAGCTCTACACAAATCTTTTTTTTCATTCTTGGTACAATCGAGTGAGATGAGAGACGAGAAGATATAAGCGCATTGCAAATGATGTGTGATCCGTGGTGTGATGCAACGATGGGAGCGAAGCGCGCAAGACGAAACAAATGATATGGCCGATCAGAGCTGGCACCCACGGGACTTATTTATGGCTTACGATAACTTATGTACTAGAATCTCACAAAAGATTTTACCAATACTGCCCCGCGGTGAGACTAGTCGAAATCCTCATCAGGGGGTGGTACAGTTCGTGAAACTTTCATCCGTCATAATTTAGATGCATCATTGCGCCATATTGTGGCATCATCAAAATATACTGCAGCTCTACACAGATCTTCTTTTTCATTGGTGCAAGTGAGTGAGATGAGGGACGAGAAGATAGAAGCTCATTGCAAATGGTGTTGATGCTACGATTGGGCACAAGACGAAACAAAATATATGGCTCACCAGAGCTGGCGCCCACGGGGCTCATGCTCATGTACAGCTTATGTGCCAGAATCTCATAAAAGATTTTACCAATACTACCCCGTGGTGAGACTAGGCGAAATCCATACCCCAGGGGGTGGTACAGTTCGTGGGACTTTTATCTGCAAAGCAACTGCAAAGGATCATTATTTGTACTAGCACTAAGCGAAAAGTAATTTTAAAAGGTAAAAATGATATTTACATCCATTTAATCTATTATTCGAGTTATAGACTGTGTTTTATGAAAAAATAAATATTAGATTAGCACTAATACCCCAATATCCTCCCACCTCCGGATTCCGGATTCCGGATTCCGGATGCAAAAATATGAAACTTTCCCCACTAATCTTATTGAACATGTTGGAAGCTTCACACAAATAATAAGTTTCAAAGATACAGTCCCCTCGCTAAATATAGTACTGACTCCTACGATAACCATCAATGAAAAGATGAGTTCACCTGCACCGTCCATCTGGCATCGCCACCATCCAAATCAGATGGATCCAAAAAATCAAAGAATCTTTGCACCAGCTTTGCACGTTCTCTCGCGCGCGGCAAAGCAACCATGAAGATCTGCTTCTCTAGCTATCAGCTGATTCTGATTCTGTCAATTCCCATTTTCTTTGTCAGCACCGACGAACAACACTATCATCACTACCGAAAGTACGTTCCCATCCATCAACGCAGTCCTGGACTGAGGCCAATACATCATCAACTTATTACAATTTCCTTTCACAGAATATCTCACAATTTATTACTCTCTAAACACAACAGTCAAAATGGCAGGAACAAACGGAAACGGAAATGGAGCCACGGTTGGCACGCAGAAGGTCAAGCAGGGCTTGGCGCAGATGCTCAAGGGTGGTGTGATTGTAAGTTAACTAATGTGCATCTCTTCTCACCTTTGTTGTATGATCATGGGTATTGCGACATAAGTGTTCGAGGGCCAGCTGTAGTTAATGTTTTCTTTGAAAAACACAATTACAAAGTAGCACACATTATGTCCGGAGGAACAGGGCGCTGATACCATGTGAAGTAGGCTTTGAGGTTACTGTCGCGCACGGTTTGTGTGTACAGTTATTTCACATGGGGCCCTGTAAATAATACATGGATGTATTTGCATGTATTTATTTCGCAAGATGTGAGTCATTCGATGCACATTTGATGAATGTAGTATTAGGAAGAATTTCACGTCCACTCCAACAATTCGAAACAAGTGCGACTTACTCAACAAGAGCGAGGGAAAATTTGGAAGTATCAACAGCGCAGAGGCACTGTCACCCAATCTCCTATCTAGCATAGGAGAGTGATGAAGATATGATGGCACAGAGATTGAAGCGCCGACGCAGCAGCTTTTTCTGTAGGAGACAAGTCTCAAAGAGCGCTTCTCAAAAAATGTGATATTTTTGAGAATACGAGTTCCTTTTTTCATCATGTCTCTGACTCTTCCTTCTTTTTTGTTATCACTTTTAATCTCTGCACACTGTATCTATGACACACGCTACAGATGGATGTCATGAATGTTGAACAGGCCAAAATCGCCGAAGCTGCTGGAGCTGTCGCCGTTATGGCCCTTGAGCGCATTCCTGCTGATATCCGTCGCGATGGAGGAGTTGCCCGCATGTCTGACCCTTCCATGATCCTCGAAATCAAGAACGCTGTCACCATCCCCGTCATGGCTAAGGCCCGTATTGGACACTTTGTTGAGGCCCAGATCCTTGAGGCTTGCGAGGTCGACTACATTGATGAGAGTGAGGTACTCACCATGGCCGATGAGATCAACCACATTGACAAGAACCAATTCAATGTGCCCTTCGTCTGTGGATGCCGTAACATTGGAGAGGCTTTGAGGAGGATTGCTGAGGGAGGTGCCATGTTGAGGACCAAGGGAGAGGCCGGAACTGGAAACATTGTCGAGGCTGTCAGGCATGCACGAACTGTCCAGAGTGATATCAGGCAGCTCTCAGTTTTGTCGAAGGATGAACTCTTTGTTGCCGCCAAGAACCTTCAGGCTCCCTACGAGCTGGTCAAGTGGGTCGCTGACAATGGTCGCCTTCCTGTGGTGAACTTCGCTGCTGGAGGAGTCGCCACCCCTGCTGATGCCGCACTCATGATGCAATTGGGCATGGATGGAGTCTTTGTTGGGTCTGGAATCTTCAAATCTGCTGATCCTGAAGCACGTGCGGCAGCCATTGTCAAGGCTGTCACCCACTTCAAGGACCCCAAGGTTCTGATGGAAGTGAGTACTGGATTGGGACCTGCCATGGTGGGAATTAGTGACATCAAGGGGGATCCTGTGAACTTCCGTGATAGGGAGGGTGGAGAGTTCTCTTATGAAGGAAAGGTCCCACCAAAGGTTGAGTTGCACGGTGCCACTGAGACCAAGATGTATGGATCATCTTGGAACAACTAAAGGATGTATCGAAAGACGAATAAGTGTGGTGTAGGGGAATTGATTTAAGAATACGACGAGGATTCTCTCAAACGACGAAGAAACATCATGTGTTCAGGAAATGGACAGAAGCGACGCACCCTGGATTTGTTGAATTAGATTGCGCTATCTCCTGCGCTCCCTTTGACTCGAATAATACATTAAAAGATAAAAGAAATTGTGTGTTTGAAATTTGTGGTTGCCAAAACCAAAGGTTTATGAAAAATCATGTTATTTCATATTAGCATTGACCAAAGCGAGAAGGTCTTGAGCCACCTTGAGTGGTATAAGTGGCTCAATTGAAATCAATCGGTACTGTTTTGCGAAGTACAGCGATGTGCACTGAAATTCAGAATCTACCATTTCGTCAGCCAACACCTTGAGGAGTGATGAGACTGTTTTCCTACTACACTCCCTGAGACGGCTTTCCAAGAAATAACGAAATTTTATATTTCAACTTTTAATCCACTTTTGCAAATTCGAGGCAGCATGTTTCTTTGAGGCGTTCATAAATAACATCCCAAAATGGATTGTAAGGAATGAATGCCGGGTAGTTGTGCATTGTCCAATAATCAGTATAATCTTGGCCTTCTGCACTGTTTTGTTGACCTGCTGACATTTCTTCATAATTTGACATTGGCTCGTCGCACAGAGAATTGACGACTTTCGTAAGACATGCGTAGTCGATCAGCATGACACTCCTGACTTTGCGTGACTGCATGATGGTTTCCTTCCAGAGAAATGGAGAGACTGTAAATGCAATTTCTTGTTGATTCAGACTTAGCAGTCTACTAAATTCATCTTCTTGGGTGCAGTCTACATGGTTTTCTTGGCGCCATCTATTCTTAACTTTTGTTTTTTTGTTGCACACATGGTTGAAGGCGGATTTACAAAATGACATCTGGCTTCTTACAGAAAGGATTTTGTGTTCGTTACCACTTCTGGTGATTTTTCCAAAGATATCACTCTTAGTACCAAGATGATCGAATTTGTACACTTGTATCTGAGTTTTCTCCTGTTTAGACCATTTTGAGATTGGATCTGCACAACTTTGGGGGATTTGTTTTGATGTGTGGAATCCATGTTTTGGGAACAATGCGAGATCAATTGTACAAGGTATTAATTAGTAGGTCTCCATCGTTTCGGTTTGTCTCCTTCCTCGTGGAGATTTTTTGCAATGTACTATTCCACCTAGGACATCAACAAAGGATACCGCCAAATTCCCCGCGGGGAATAGGAATTGAAGCGGTTCGCACATCCATCCCTTTTTCGTAAGTATTCCTACGTACGTAGAACTTTGTATGTATTCCTAATCATGTACATTGTTTGGATACTTTTTTTATTGGCGCGCTCTTTGAAATTTCTAATTTCCTAGAGTTCGAACATACCTAGATATTGTACCACAACGAATTCCAACCGCGCGCTGCGCGTACAATAAGGCCAAACGCCATTCGTCTCTACTATTGCTATCATAGTATCGCATTTGAATTGATTGAATTAATTCTTTGATGAAGAATAGTCAATGAATAAAAAATTATCATTAATTAATGTGCACATGATTTACACTGGCACCACACGTTCGTAGTTGCTTACTGTTGCGTTTCCTGCTGTTTTCGGCAGGGGATTTTCTCTAACAAAGGCCCACAGCAAGTCTAAGGCCAAGGCAGCAAAAACTGCAATTTCGATCCGGCAGTCGCGGCACGGAGGGGTCAGCTGCAAGTTTTGCTTTCCGACCAAAACGCACTGGCCCCACACGTTCGAATGTACTTGTTGTTGTGTGATCCGCTGTATTTTCCAGGGGATTGACTCTAACAAAGGCCCACAGCAAGTCTAAGGCCAAGGCAGCAAAAAACTTCAATTTCGATCCGGCAGTCGCGGCACGGAGGGGTCAGCTCCAAGTTTTGCATTCTGACAAAAACGCACTGGTCCCACACGTTCGAATGTACTTGTTGTTGTGTGATCCGCTGTGTTTGCCATCCAATTGACTCCAACAAAGGCCCACGGCAAATCTAAGGCCCACGGAGGTAAAAACACACAATTCTGTGGTTCCAGCAGTCGCGGCACGGAGGGATCAGCTCGGAGACATCACCTGCGTCGCCCGTGTCACTTTGACGCTCACTGTGACGCCAGATGCAATCTCGTCTCGGCAACCGGCCGGGCCGAGATGGCGCCCCCGCTGCTTGACGTCGTCGTCGTCTTCGTCGTCCTCGGGTGCATGGATGTTGATGTTGATGGCGCGTTGAAAGGAAGAATGAATGTGATTGAGCTCGATTTTAGCTTTGGATTTTGGAAGGAACACGGTGATTATTGATGGGGTTTCACCTTTTCGTATGTTTAACTAGCGTAAATAACGGATGCTCATGAATGAACGCTGATTATTGACACCTTGGTTTTGTTCCCGTGACGTGTCAGATCTTGACAGATGAGAAAATCTTGTGGTCCGGATGGCATCTGAACCAGGTTCAATGAAATCCCATATTAACTTTGAAAGAGCTCGTACACCATGTATTGCTAACAACTAAATGGAGTTAAAACAACACGGAATCACTATTTTTACCTAGAGCGAAATCATAGTGAACCCTGGGCATCTTTGTGGATTAGGACTGGGAGGAGGTCATTTCAAGCCTTTCCTTACCTCTACCTTAGGCTTGAGGCAGGCCAGATAGAGGCAGGCTTTCATCCAGCCCTGATATGAAGTCACACCAGGCAGGCTGGTGTGCTGGATCCCAGGTTGATCATCTCAAGAATTCGTTTACTGGGGCGGTTCCGAGCATGGAACTGTCACCGCTCCTGTTGTGCTTTCGTTTGGAGCGGTGAGTGCCAGCACAGCATCAATTGCAGATGTCGGAGACCATTGGAGAGTGCAGTACGGGTTGGTTGTGGAATAAATGGCCCAGCACCATAGTCGTGAGACCGGTGAGTGCCACTCGGCAAGGGGTGGAATGGGTTACAGAGATGGCTGGACACTTCCATGGAGGAGAAGAAAGCATGGTCGGGGTCAGAGGAGATGATAGGAATCATTTGAGAGAATTATCAACATGGTTGTGGTCGCTGATCAATACTGGAATTAGTGATGCAATATTGCCGACATTGGTGCCGTAGTGAGTACTGAAGAACTCAGTGGAATCCAGACCACTAGCGGATGTGGATGGATGGTCATCGTTTAGACATAGTGCTGTGATAGTAACGCGATCGATGCCCGTCCGGCAATGGCAGGTTGTAAATTGTAGAGTAGGGGGGGTGGCCATGGATATTGTTTGTCATTGTTGTGAACATTATTTGTAGTATTCCTACATGAGACGACGCCAACCCAAATGAGCACGCTCAGTGCTCGGGCGGTCTCAGACACCATAGCATCCCTGGGGTTAGAAACGTCAAATCTCTCTATCCCGCCATTTCCCCCAGATTTTACAGGGGCAACCCCAGGGCTACAAGGTGGCTCCAAGTCTAGCAAAATCCTGTCCGAGGTCCTACGTACTCTGCATAGGTATGTACGAATGAACTTTAAAAATGAAGCTCGCACGACCTAGTTCTAGTTGCCGACTGGTTGCCGATTCAGTCGCCAACTGGTCAACAAGCAGGAAGACATATTGGAACTCATTAGGGTCAACAAGGATGAGGAATCTGCCTGGATTTCCCTCCTGATCATTTCATCAACACAAGGTCATTTCACTAATTTAAGTCCAACCTTTTTGTCCGCACAACAGCAAGCGAAAAGGTATAAAATACTGTCATCATGAAGTCTGCAATCGCCGTCACAGTAGAGCATCATCCGGCCATCCGAGAAGGAGATTGTTCCCGAAAACCCCTTCTCTATCACCATGGGGGAGGGGTTTGTGCAGTCAAACCCCTCCCAGGCATCCCAATGATGCTCTACTTGCACCTGACCTGGACGACATGGCATGGCGGCATTGCTTTTGAGCAGTTAGTATACACACGTCACTGCTGCTGATTTGTCCATAGCAGTACCAAGTAGGTGCAAGCAATACTAGTCTCCAAACTCAAATATGTTATTCATCATGATAGTCTTCATGGTTGACTTGGCAACTTCGAGTAGGAAGTCACTTGGCAGTTGGGAGCTAACTCATCAAGCCACCAGCCGATGACTTCAAGAATTGTATGGTTGATATCACTACTTTTCGTAGAGATCAGTCACCCTAAATACATACTACATTTACGATGAAACATTACAACAGCTACTACACCACTACCGACTGATCCAATTGCCGTGGCAATACAACCATTCGATTAAGCAACCAATTTGACCTTACTGAGGTTTTTTTGCCGACGCAATCCATCCCTAATATCGCCAGTCCGGGCGCATATTC
>JALLOZ010000095.1:0-16991 GCA_036939875.1 Thalassiosira pacifica
TAAACCCATACACTCAGGTAGAGGTGTATGAAAAGTTTGGGCCGAATCTCAGCATCGACGATGCTGCAATTACTTGCCCCAAGCCGACTCAGGCAATATTCGACGTGGTCAAGCAGGAGGGGGAGGACAGGAAGAAGATGAGGCTGGACCTGATGGAGAAGAAGCAAAAGGCCATGGAAACGATTAGTGAGATGGCCACAGACGACAGGTACATGTTCGACGAGGACGACGACGGGGACAAGTACAATTTGTTGGTGTAAAGAGAAGCATTATACATACCTTTAATCAGACTGGCCCTTAGACCAGTTGTCTCCACCCATATTAATTGTTCAGGTGATTGCGCTGCAGGAATCTTCTTTTTATTGTATTTGAGGCAATTCCTGCAACTTGCTGATTGACAAGAACTCTGACTGTTCTCATCACAGAAAACAGAATCATAGTACCTAATGATTGCCACAGTTTCCACGGTCAGACGTTGCCACAGGAAATGGCGCGCCCGACCTCTGATAAAGTTCCACATGGAACTTTGGTATCTTTTCTTCACAACACGCGCCGGCCGGCTCTTCCTTTTCTCCCCCTGCAAAACTCATTCAAATCAGTTCAAATGAAAATCGAACAAACCAAAATCCTCCTCCTTCGCCTCGCAGGCCGCTTCATTTTCATTTTTTTGGCCTCTCTCATCAACATCAACATCATGATGATGTGCACCATCACCTCATTGCCGCCGTCGTCGTCCTCGTCCGCGCCCTTGCCGCGCCGCTCATCCTGCCCGTCCTTCTTGAATGTCTCCGCATCGTCCCCTGCCGCGTCGTCTCCTATTGCTGCAACACCGCGTCCGTCGCCGTCTCGGTCCGTCAGGGACCGTCGTGTTCTTGCCTTGCACCATCTTCATCGATGTAATGTCGATTCTCTCTTCCAAACCCTCTCCGATCGTGGCCTTCTTCACCATACACGCGGCCGTAATCATTGACGTCGGCCTCTTCCACTTGGCCGTTTCCGCCGCCACCATCATCATGCCCACGTTCGCCACCATGCCGTCAGCCCAGTGCCTCCGATGACGTCTTCATTGCGCTTTTCTTCTGCCACACCACTTCACATCTTCCTCCAGTTACGCTCGCGCTCGTCGGCAGCGCCCCAGGTCGTCCACCCGTCCCATGTCGTGCGTCCACTTCCAGCTTTCTCGGTCGTTACATCTGGCCATTCCGTGTGTACCCGGCCCTGTTGCCACCATCCATGCAACAATCAAATAGACAATAGAGTGGGTATTGATCAAGTACTGATTAATATGAATTAAATAATAGTAATGTATGAATCAATGATGCATAGAACATCTGCTTGGGAAGTAGCCTGGTGTCCAGCTAGAGGCACAACAGCGCAGTACCAACAGAGGTTTTATGCATCTTTGTTTCATGCATTTCATGATTTACTCTATATCATTGGTATGGCCAGCACTCCATGGCACTGCCCCATTCCTAATGCAGATGGTTACAAAAAGATTCGAGATGGTGTAGGTTTGAGTAGGCATTTTATGATGTGCACGTTCATGTTGTCGATGGTGAACTACATGTGCAACATTAACAATTATTTTTAGAAGTGATATTGTATGCAAAAGCAGAAGTGCAATATCTACATCATTCATATCCAGTTCTTACTCCTGTTATTTCAATAATGTAATAGATCAATCAGAGAATTGATGTTGTTATTGTTATCTACTGTATTATCAATGCTATGCTCGACAAGCCACGAGCGAATCATACACAGCTTGTACTGCAACAAGGCCCAGGACTCCATCACGTCTAAGAGTCCTCGGTTGGAGCCGAATCCAAGCTGTCCTTGATGACAAACATGTACAGCGCCGGATCCCCGCCCAAGGCAACAACAAAGAAGTCCTTGCTCTGCGCCGAGTCCCGGCCCGAGGTGACGGTGAAGTACTCCCCGTTCAGCTCCGGCGCCGAGTCCCAGCCCAAGATGACGGCAAAGTACTCCTCCTTGTTTAGCGCCGAGTTTTAGCCATCAACAATGAGGAACTCATTCAGTGTTGAGTCCAAGCCCAAGGTTACCGCAAAAGACTTCTTGTTCAGTGCTGAGTTCCAGGCGTCCACGATGAAGAATTCCTTGCACAGCACCGTGTCTCAGCCACACAGGACGACAACGGCCTCCTCGCGGCCGTCGACGACAAAGGACTCCTCGTTCAGCGCAAAGTCCCAGCATTCCACATAGACGAACTTTGTTCAAGCGCCGAGTCCGATGCCCGATGCCTGACGCGAAGAAGTACAAGCAGCTGGCCACGCCGACATTGTAAACATCGAGAGACCCGAACCGACAAGCGCACCACCAATGCCGAGATGTAGAAGTAGAAGCGCCCGCCCAACCAAGCCAAAAATAAAGGGAACCTGCTGATGCCGCTGTGAGTGAATCTGTTCATTTTATGGGCCTCGTCTGTTGCTGTTGCCGTTGTTGTTTTGCTCGATTGTTTGGTTGTTCTCGGTCGTTGGTTGCTTTTCTGTTGGATGGAGTTCAATTCAAACGAACCTTCCAACGGCTAGATTTTTGTGCACCGATCGGCGGAGTCTTGGCTGTCGCCATTGTCGTAACAACTCATGCCCGGCGTGCCAAATGGTACTCCGCGACAACAGGCATGGTGGACGGTCTGTCCGTGGAAACTGGGGCAATGATTAGGTACTGACAGTTCTCAAGATGCGATGAGAACCCACAAAATATGTAGTTCTTCAAGATGAGAACTCTGTTTATTCTGGCGCTACGGATGCGCAAAAGCGTTCTTACCCACTATCATCTCTGTATGTAACAAATGAAAATGCTAGATAAAATTAGGGCGCGCCATTTTTGAAGCCAGCCTGCAGAGTGTTATTATCTCTGTAATGTTACTATCTCGTAGGTCACTATCCCCCATCCCTGTCTGTAGCTGCGCACGTTAGTCTGCACTGCTTCATTTCTTCCATTCTGCATCTCAACTTCAGCAGAAGACCAGTCTGATCCTCTTCAGCTAGTTATTAGAATGCAAATCACGAAGGGGTGCATCGGTGCTGTTCCTAATGTGCTGCTGGAGGCCAAGGAAATAGACTGAAAGGGAGGTGGAGTAGTAGGATTCCCCCGGAGGCGGAGGTCCCCTGGGCTCAGGCAGCGCCATGTTCGCAGAGAAATCTGCAATGTATGTGTAGTTCCTGTTCTGTCCCGCCCAGTTGTCGAAGATAATTGCACGGTTGTTGTTCAGGTAGTTGATGTGCATCTCCCTCTGGGCGCAGAGCAGCAGCTCCTGGGGGAACGGGCAGCAGAGCATTAGCAGGGACAAGGGAGGGGATGGATTCCCCCTCGTCATCTTCAGACGAGGACACAGAGTACCAATCGTTTAGCGGGGGAAGTGAATCATCATCCCCATCGTCATCTTCAACTGCAACACGAGCAGCCCAAGACGGACGGAGGCAGGTCCGGATCCTTTCCCACCACTGCCAGGGTGCACGGACTACTGCCATCATGCGCCCGCGGAAACTGCGTGGTTCACATCGCACCCGGGCAAGGGCAAGACGACGGGCTCTGACGTGCAGGGTGGCTTAGAGCAGCATCTCTTCTTGGTCCTCCTCCATGTCGATCAGATTGGGATAGTCTTGAAGGAACTCTTCATCGGCCTCGGGGCCAACCGGGGGCAGTGCCGCTAGAGGGAGACGGGCGACGTTGTTGTTGGGTTGATGAACGTTCCCTGTACGTCTTCGAGATGGCCGTCAGGGACGGCCATCGGCGGGTCTTGCACATCCGGCATGGATCTCTCTGTTCGGCCGGGAAGGAGGGAGGACGCAGGCAATGGCAGAAGTAACGATGCCGGGACGATGAGGTGCACCGCCGTATGCGAGTTTGGAAATCGCTTGCTTTTTGTGTATGTTGCTGCGGCGGCGTTGTGAAAAAATCTTCTTTGAGCGATTTCTTGGTTATTAGCTTTTGGGATCTGACCGTCTGTCCGGATCGGCGGATTTTTGGAGGGAAAATTGCTGCGCTCCTTTTCGGTCTCCCAGTCTTATATTACGCCGATACTCCTTTGAAAACCTTGACATTACTGCAGCTATTCGACTACGGATATCCGTCAAGTGCTACGAGAGCAAGGTCGATCGTCGCATGCAGCGGCCGTGGTGCTGGGGTGGTGAGGTTGAAGTTGGCTTGTTCAAGCGAGCAAGAAGTGGGATTGATTCAGATGCTTCAAGGACATCCATCGTTGTGACACACTCAGATTCTCCTAATCATCTGAAAGCGCGTGATGATGGGAAATATTAGGTGGGAGTCAGAGTGGTTTTACGCGATGTGTACTATGAGTTTAGATGACCTATTGCAGGTATCTCTAGAACATAGAGTAAATCCTCGGTGTAAATCAAAGTGAGAAAAGAAAACTTTTGTTAATATTGACATGCAACAAGCATTCCTCTACAACAAACATCAGGACAATCTCCTGTGGATGTCAGATTGACGCTTGGAAGAAAGATTACCATGTCCAATTTCACGAAACTACCTCACCTCTTCATTGTTGAAAGACGCCATCTGTCAAAAATATAACAAAATAACTCCCGTGTGACAATATCTTCACGCAAGAGATGGTCCGTTCCAACAAGTACCATTCAAACTATGCATCGGACCCGGATTGGTATCTAACAACAGCCATCGCGAGAAATCAATGTCCTCCGTCGTATTTGAGCTATACCAAGAGGCTAGTTGCGTCGCATTTCTTGAGCAAACACCAACAGAAGGCTTGCAGTACATCTCTTTCAATCTCAGCGATCTTCCGTTTGAAAGTGTTGTCGCGAATCAATTCAACGATCGATGTTCGATTGCAATTGGAATCATAAGACCAATTGATGTTGAGTGGCTTCAAACCCAGATTGATATCACCCAGCCATTTGATTTGCGAAAAGTTGAAACTCACATTCTACTCGCGAAAGATCCAACGTATAATCGAAAACTCGATGATTACCCCTGCCACGATATGATCTACATCGGTCATGGACATTCCTATCGAATCAGCCATGACCAATTAGTCATGTACAAAAAAGAGTTCAAGGTCACGATACCGTACGTTTCTGAATTAGGACTTCTCATGAACTACAACGAGGGGGCGGATGTACAGTTTAAATGTTATACTTATTAAGAGTAATGAGCCGCCATTTACTTTGTCCATTCACATGTAGTAACTTTGATATTATATTTCCTATACTAATTGTGGCATAAAATCTAGGTTATCAGCAGTAATAATAGCAGTGGTGGGAATAGAAATGAGGATATGTAAAAGCCGTAGCGGTAAAAGCACGCATTAAAAATATTTCCAATTTCTAAATATTTTACAACAACACTCGAAAAAACGAAGTGTTCTAAAATATATATTTTTTCTAAATATTTACTTAATCAAGCCGAAAATTACAATGACCCCTCAACCCATTATAGCCTAAATAACCTATAATCAGACAATGATAGCACAAGTGTCTCTAGCAGAACGCACACGAGTTAGCGATATAATAAACTCATGATAGTGACGGCTCATATACGACTGGGTGTAGCTCCAAACCAAAGAAATTGGAATTTCCCTAACTGCGAAGAAGGGTATCTGTATCAACGACGAGGAAGCTGACTGAGAACATGATTGCGTGCACGCTCTATCATAGTAAGTTCCCAATCCGGACGAGATGGACTATGATCTTCCCAATGGTGCCCAAGTAGATGAGGTTCAAACACAACCTCTTCGCCACAACGAGACAACAAAAAAACTGCATCGCAAAATTTTGAATTCATCTCAAAAAAATGCTCACTGGCGACCTCAGAAGACCCAAAACTACCACTGACAGTGTTTTATGAAATCTGGGATTCAGTTTTATTTACGTTTTGTCAATTTAAGCACACGGCGTGTACTTATAATACCACGCGTGTCATTTTTGTTTACGCGCGTGCTGCGACTATCACATTTGTAGTGTGTTAACACTAGGAGTGACAATATAACCTCTTACTAGTAGCCCGCAAATTTATCGAGTAAGCGTAAATAAAAAAATTGATACCGTAAATAAAAAATGTGATGCGAAAATGCTACTGGAGTAGTGTTAAAACAAAACAGAATTAATATTTAATTTTTATACTTATTGCAATTTTTCACATCACCAGTAAGTGTTACTGTCGTCTTCTTTTATGTACATAGACTATCTCCCACATTGACGATGACACACATCATTTTTAGTCGTAAACTCCCAAACAATAGTCGTACTACATAGGAGTTCTCTCGGATATTTTTGACTGTCGCACTCCCGATTTTAAAATTGGCGCGTTCAACCGCCAATCTTCTCCCCGAACAAAGACACTTTCATGCTGATTCTTGATGCTGTAGCTATTACTGCAGAACGCAGAACCCCGCAAACCGAAAAATTGCGGAGAATCTGACACTGATCCTGGAAATACTTGTTTTTTGTGCTTAACTCTATCACAGGATTCTCGTGCTCCTCCCATGTTCCCGTGATCACGTACTGGTTCTCAGGAATTGTTCTCCCAGTAGTTTCCAACGCAAAAAACGTTTAGCTCGGTAAGCGTCGGACCTAAGTTGTTGGGCACTCCTCCGATAAAGTAGCAAGTACAATACAACGCTGAGGTACATTCTCTCTCTCCACCACCAGGCCTTTCCGCTCTCCTGCCCATCCCCCTCCGCCCCCATCGCGTCCCCCCATCCCCATCTGACGTCCCCCCTCCGCCGTTGTCCGTCGCTGGGGCCGCGGGGGGACCCGGCCCATCATCGTATGTATGGGCCGTGGAGGGCGCACGAATCGCCGAGATGGCCATGGCGACCCCGCCCATCATCGGCGAGTCGTCGTACGGCCGCAGAGGACCGGGCCCGTCATCAGGGGCATCGTGGAGGTGTGGTCAGAGGACAAGAACGAGGCGGAGGATGAGACGGGTGAGTTTTTTTGTTTTCATTGGTTTTTCAGAAAAAATGCTTGTTTTCAAAAAAATACTCACCATCATTTCTTACTTCTCGTTCAAATGCAGGAGTGGCAGATGGCGGACAATGAGCGTGGGGGGAGACGGGCGGGGAAGGAGGAGGCCATGGCGGAGGACGAGTCGGGTGAGTTGTTTCATTTTAATGTGTTTTTCAAAAAATTACTCACCATCAATTTTTCATTCTCGTTCGACTGCAGGAGCGGCAGATGGCGGACGTCAGCGCGAGAAGATACGGGCGGGGGAGGAGGAGGCCATGGCTGAGAATGAGGACGCAACGACACTCAGGTAAGTTCTTTTGTTTCAATAATTCGTGTTTCAAAAATTCTTTCTCAACGAATCACTAACCCACAATTTGCTTCTCCAAACGCAGGTCGGGGATGTTCGATGAAGGCCTCGGTGTGAGGAGGGCGTTGAGGAGGGCGGCGATCGAAGGGCGGGGGAGGACGGAACTGATGGTCGGGTGAGTTATTTTGTTTGACTTTGTTTTTCATAAAATTTACTCACCAACAAATTTACTTACTTTCCCTCCCCTCCAAATAAAAATGCAGGTCGAGGATGGTCAATGATGACCTCAAGTGGACGGGGGCATCAAGGCAGGCGGTGATTAAGGAGCGGAGGACAGCGGGACTTATGATCGGGTGAGTTTTTCTATTTCTTTTTCATTTCAATTTGTTTTCCAAGAAATTACTCACCATCAAGTTCATTTTGTCGTCCAAATGCAGGAGTGACAGATGGAGCACAACGGTCATGGGAGGAGGAGGACCGGGGACGTCGGGACAATGGAGGACGAGGATGGTGGCGGGTAAGCTTGATGCCATTTTTACGTTTGTGAGTGACTTTTTGGTTGTTTTGGTTCCTACTTGTATTTACGAAAAAGATATTATTTTCAATTGAATTTATAGTGGGAAAAGGAGGGCAAGGAGGAGGACGAGGACGGGGAGCAGGAGCAAGAGGAGGAGGGGGAGCGGGAGGATCAGGCGGGTATGGAGGAGGAGAAGCAGGCGGGGTATGGAGGAGGAGGAGAAGGAGTAGGCAGGACGAGTATGGGCCCAGACGGACATCAGACGGATTTTTTTAGTGTAGCTTAAAATAATCTGTATCTTACATGAGTTAAAAAATTAAGCCGCCTTAAAACGGCTTAAATTGTAAAGTAGATGTACAACTATTCGGCCTTTAGCTTAAGTAGGCTTATAATAGTATCGCCGGTGGTAATTTATGGTATCATATGTACCGTTTTAATACTAATGAGTAATAGTACAAACCTGAGCGTGTAGTGTTAAAAACTTAATCCGTAGTGTTACATTACTCAAGCCGTAGTCGGCGAAACTTTACACGTAGTCTTACATATTAACATACCGTAAACTTACGAACATCTGTACGTAGTAGTGAAATACTGCGCCGTATACTCAGTGCAGTAATTTAACACTACGCCAAATAAGCCTACGTGTGGTAGTTTTGGGTCTTCTGAGGGAGAAGCTGTTCCTCACAAAGATCCTTCCATTCAGTCCCTTTGATCTTGGAGATCTTGCGCAGGTCATCCCTATCCATCCTAAGATGATAATCATACTCAAGTTTCTGTGCCACTGCTTCAATCGTAGCTTCATGCATTTCTTTCTGAACAATAAGTTCAATCCTCAGATCTTGATTCTTATGGTGTAGCCTCTCCACTTCCTTCTGTATAGCTTCATACGGAATAAAAGTATCTTTATAGAGTCTCAACGTATCTGCAAATTGAGGTGATAAGATGATATCACAAGCGTCCACTCCACAAAACTCGGCAGTTGCATCCACAGAAACCATTATCCCGAGAAGTACAGCTGGAAGCGGCAATTCCTTCTTACAGAATTCAAGCACACGTTTACGCACATCTCTTGGTAGTGATAAGAGATATAGAAGATAATGAATAGCATCCGTCGGGAAGATACAACGTAAGATACATTCTCGATTATTCAGTTGATTCCGACTAAAAGCATCTCTATCATAGGTATTAAGACACGCCGAGCAGGTTAACATATCCATGGTAGAAATGAAAGCACTAGATCAGTTAGAAACGGTTGCTTGTAGATTGAATTGCAAGAGAATAACAGTATAATGAGTGGAAGCCAAGAAAGTAGCTGCTCTTTTGAATGCGACTGAAAACAACAGCATAATAAGCACTCATAGACTTCAAAGCAATTAATACAGCTGCCAACACCATTACTACCTACTTTGGCATGCAGCACTTTAGTTGACACCTCTGCTACCTATGCATTAAGATAGTATCCCTTGAAAAATCACGTCTCATATATCTTAAATATATCATTCACAAGTCATCGGAAAATGTTTCTATTTCAACTAATACATGCACCACTATTAGACCTCTATAATACTTCAACCTGAAAAAAAAAGAAAGTGACGCTATTAGTTTCAATGGAATAGAAAATTCCAACATAGACGGAAACACGTACAAATTTGTATGTAGGAATTAATATACCTCAACTTTGCATGCAGGATTGACAGAAGGAACCAGGCGGGATGAGAAAGAACAAATGTCTCTAATAGAAATCCTGCCTTTAGTATCTGCATAAAGGAATTTATTGAAGTAAATCAAAATGAGCTGACAACTATCTTTTTGCATGCAATGTAAGAGAAGCCACTCAATCTAACACTTCATTCATACCTACCTATCAAGAGAGCAGATGCAGCCATCCATTTCTCTCACTTTTTTTCACAACACTGGTAAACACAACACTGGTAAACACTGCAACTAAGCAATTGCGATCAAACGTAAGTATTTTTGTATCAATTACTGTTGGCAACAAAGTTGTTGGTAGTAACATTGCTACCGTTGATAAATTGTGACGTGGTTTGATTGAATAATATGCAATAACAAGGCAAACAACAACACAACAGCCATGAACACCGGCAGCCACACAAACCGATTCATATTCCAGCAGTCTTTTGACCTCCAACAAAAGCAGCAATTCATACAGCAGTCGCTTTGTAATAGTGTCAGAGCCGGCCTACGTCCCAGCGTTTTAGTGGCACATCGCCTGTACTACATTAACAGAGTGTTGAACGTTCAACTTGCCATCTATGATAGAAACAATGATGATTCTGATGATGATTCTGATGTTCCACATCTCGTGCACCCAAACGATGATAGTGATGATGACTCTGATCTTCCGGATCTTTTCTAGCGTCTGAAACGATGATCTACACAAACTTGTTTGTTAAACATTGCTCTTTGGGATGATAAATTGATATTGCGAAACCACTGGCAGATGCCGCCGTTTTGTTTAGAACACAAAATCAAAAAAAATTCAAATTACTCGTGAAATATTCATTCTTTCTAATAATTTTTAATCAACAATAGGTATCTTCCAGCTTAAGTATGTACCTTCAAAATCCCGCTCTAATAAGTACCATATCCTACGTACATACAATTGAACCTCTTCTTACATCATCTAATCACTCCAAGCAAGTGAATCCAACACCACACATCAACCGCATGCACTGCGCAGCAAATCGCACCGTTCATCAGTCATAATCTCATCGACCCTCTACGAGCCCTAACAATCCTTCTATTAATATTCACGGGGCAGAAAGATGACCGATAACACCAGGCGCATAAACAAGGAATTGAAAAAACTAACCAATGACCCGATCATCGGGATATACCTTGCGCCGCGCAGCGGCTCAAGCCCCCGTCGCTACGCAATCATTATCGACGGCCAATACGGCACAATCTACAGCGAACGCTACTTCGAGCTGACGATATCCATCACGGACGAATACCCTATGGACCCACCTCTTTACTACAATTTATAACAAAGTTCTATCATCCTAAAATTGACATAGAAGGGAAGATCAACCTACCTATTCTACGTCATAGATGGATGCCTGCAATAACAATCCGTGAAATTCTGGTTGCAACACAACAATTTCTTTTGACACCCCTACCAAACAGCTGGACTTCCCGCCAGCGCCAATTGCTCAACGGTGAGAATTGGTCCCGTACCCTATACGCTTCCAGACTCAACAGGCAACTCTAGATGGCATCTCCAACAAAATCCTCAGAAATGTGGTGAAATACATGTCCCTTCAAGAGAAGATAATACTAACTATTGCAATGACCGCGCCGTCCAAAACCTTCCGTGAACACAGAGCACTAGGCGTCAGACTCAACAACAAATGTCAACTCATCATGGAGGGCACCGACGACCAAACCCAAACTCTGACCATCGGGCCATTTCAAGAAGACAACGCCCAACTGAAAACGACCTTGGATCAATACTCGCATGCGTCAATGCCACATCCAAAGTCAAACACCTCAAACTATATTTTACCAATCAACGGTCGATTGATGGAAGTGCACTTCTTCCTCTTTGCAGATCTGTCATGCTTGAAACAGTGTCAACCTGCTGCAATAATATTGAAACCAAACCAGAAGATGTAATTCCATGGAGAACAAAAGGCATGGACATCAGGACAGGAGCACTTGAATTAGTAATCGTTCTCACAAAACGACAACAGACGTGGCCATACCCATCATTGAAACACCTACAAATTGGCCCCATAGCAAATGACATATACGAAAAGTTCCATGGCAAAGTGGCAACTAATGTGGTAGCACACAACGCATCTGCTGGTTGCATCTACTTTGTTCGAACACCCCTTGACTACCCTGGACCCGCAGCAGCCATCCTGTCCACATACAGCAACCACAGTGAGATAGATGATCTTGATAAGTGCCTCAGTTGCAAAAACTGCCACAACATGAAATGCTGCCATATCAAAGGCTGCGAAACAATCACATGCACCTCCACCGAATGTACCAGTTACACAGCAGTATTGACGAAAATACCACCCTGCAAAGACTGAGGCATCTTCGAACGCTTCAAACACCAAAATACAAAATCACCAATCGAAAAGTGTACAGCAAGAGACTGTGGCTCCATGCTCTGCAAAAAATGTAGAAAACGCAGTTGCATGGAAGAAACATTACAGTGTGGGTGTTGCACCAGAAAATTGGTATCTGCGATGGACACAACCATCAAAAGACAGAGAATAGAGATTACTCGAATGCCAACTGCGTTACGACTCGTTGATTCAGCAGCAAGAACACATATCGCCTACCTAAATGACAACACCGGCAACAACAACGAGAACAACGACGAAGAGATGTAAATCAAGCTCACTATAAATTTTTGTTACTAGAAAAAGTATTCATTCTGTACAACAAGCACTCTCTTTCCAAAAGTTATTAGCATTTATAAATATTTCTTATCACTACTTTCGGCATCACAGACCGCCTATACCACCGCTGCTACAAACAATTTCAACATCTAAAAGCACTAGACGCCTAATCAATCACAATATGATCGTGCATCTGAACTGACAACTGACTTGGCTAATAATACCATGAATATCAGTATCAATTGGTTTATAGCCGGTAGAAGGATGATTAACCAATAAGCCCATGATATTAACAGCACTGTTCCGTACTTGTTCCAATTCCTCATTATTCATCTCAGAAGAAAGCATCTTCTCGCAAAAGATATACTCCTCATGAAATTGATGCTCAGTTAGATCACATAGTAGATCGAGCTTGGCAATAATGTACGGTGACGGAGGAAAGTGCCTCATATTCATCGACACTGCAAGCTTTCCAGTCGCACCACCGCCAATTAGTTCCACCGGACCGTAAGCTCCATTGCAAGCTACAGGGATCACATCCATCTCTTCACAAAGTCTTTCCTCGGAAATATGGTAGCGTGTATAAGGAAACATCAAATCAATGGTGGCCAGGCCCGCAACTACTGTCTCTGGGCAAAAACGGGTCATAATCGTTCGACCTGGAACGCCGTTATAAAATCCAGCTTTATCACTGCCCTGGTAATATTCGGACCGCATCAGCTCATCAATGCGTTGAAGTAGCATTTGCTGCTGAGGAGTCGCAAACAGTCCATCTCCAACAGCAACACAACCATTACCACTACCATTCTCAGAAATTTGAGAGACTAACTCATGTTTCAACCTCCCCAGTGGTATAACTGGTTAACCATGGGACTTGTAGTCCCTAGGTTCTGGGTTCGACCTCGGAGAAGGTGCCCCCGTTGGTAGGGGCTGCGCCCGCTAACCCCAAGGGCAACCAGCCTGTAATACCGGCTTTCACGTAGGGGCGTAATGGGTAAAGGAGGGGTAAGACCTAGTGGTAGGAGCCAACTCTGGGGTATCTCATCCTTCAATGTACTGGGTGGGGTATTCCTGACGGAGGAACTACTACCATAACTTGGCTGAATCCCAATAGTGACCTGACCTCGTATCAATGACCAAAATGGCATTGGTGCGCAACCTTATAATGCAACCATAATCCTCGCGTGGCCGAGTGGTTAGGCTCAGGGGTTAATATTACGAGATGGGGTTATCTGCAGAGTTCCTGTTGTACGAGTTGGAAAATGATCGTGATGGAAAGAATAAAACGAAGGATTTTGACGACAAGGTGACGCTGGAATTAAAGGGAGTAATTTTCTGGGCGGTACTCCAACAATAATAAGTAAGCACTCCTAAGATACATAAGTAAGTACTCCTAGGAATATTCCTAGAGTAGAGTACACCAAGTAGGAGTAAGTAGGAGTAGGAGTACTTATGTACTCTACGTCGCAGCACGTCGCAGCAATACTCCTACTCGAATATCCCATATTATTCCCAGCGCGACCGACCAACGGCCAGCGGTCGCGCTCGTCCGTCCCTAAAGTACGGTGGTTTAACAGAAAGGCGCGCGCCCCAGTAACTAATCGGAGATTAGGTTGTACTAGGGAGACGCGATAGTCTATCAAGTTCTCGAGCGCCGTATTTTAGGTGTGAAGCGTCATCTTGTCGTCAAGCCCGTGCCATGCCGTTGCGTGATCTTGCATGGGGGATATCTGGCGTTGTTCTTTCCATCACGATCATGTCCGTTTGAATGTTCATGTACCAGGTCCGCGAGGTGAGGTTAACCCCGTCTCGTAATATTAACCCCTGGTTAGGCTGTCGCCCATCAGGGTTGTGGTCGAGGGTTCGAAACCGGGCGCCATCCCGGAGTTGAGCTTTTGACTGCTTCCACAAGCGACAAGCGGAGTAGTGACCGCTAACTATGCCTTCTCATTTTTCCATCTGTGCCGAGGTAGAGTAAAAGGTATCCGGTCGGTCACACACACCAATGACCGGTGCTGAAGGAGTCAAAAATCAGTAACGCGCGTCGGGCCTGTCTGTCTTCCCCACGGGGAACCATGACTTGCAGGTACCGGTAACCGTCACGTGTTCGCAGAGGTCACTTCGGTGGCTTCGGATGAGCGTCTCATGTCCCAGTACCTCTGTGACGTCTCACCCCCGCCCGCTTGGCTAGCAACCAGCGTGCTTAACCCCCTGTAACCGCTTCTAATGGGTCATGGACAATGTCTTCGGACGGCACCCCTCTGACTCGAGACGCTAGGTTTCTCCGAAAAGTCGATAGGACTAAGTACGGGATTAGGTAGGGACCCCTTCAGGGGTTTGGAGTGAATTCCGGCATCGGTCGCTCCCCCTCCCAATGACCCTCAGCGTCTGTCGCGGTCACATGTCCGATCGGCCGGATGATTTGTCTGGTTGATCCGGGCCTGATCCGGACACGTGTCCGCGGCAATCTGGGGGTGGTTGGGGGGGGGAACGGACGGCGGACCTTATCTAGCACTTGTTGGTGGGGGATCACCGGGGGGCGGTCCGTTCAGGACGCTCGGAGATCTTCTAACCTGCCAGCTCGTTCACCAGTGCGCATACATCCACATCCACAACTCATGCCTCATGGCCCTAACAATGGAATACTTCACACTAACGTCAAGAGACAGAACATGAATGGTATTCTCTTCAAGCGCGAAGGCAACATAAACGGACGTCTGACAAGGAAGATTGCCAGAGAGAAACGTAGATACATCCTAATGATGAAATTAACAACCACAATATAGAAGTAGTTCTGGTGATGACAGAGTGTTGGATGCAATACAATCAGAAAAGGAGGTTGATCCTTCCTTTTACCCAGACCCATATCCATAGTGAGAAATGAAGCCGAAAAATCCGTCTCATCCGAAATGAAGCCGAAAAATCCGTCTCATTTTATTGTGTAGAAAGATACTAATTCCTACGTAATACTTTGTGAACGGTAAATCCCGGCAAAGCAAAATCATGTTCATGTGTTTGTTCAATCATCCACATCATGGAGGCCGCTTTATCTACCTTCCGAACATGGCGGAGGTGTCTTGCAGCGATCCTCTCTCAAAGGTTGCCGTCGGGTCACTTGGTTCGGCAGTCAACGAGGCGCGGCGCCAAGCTTCTCCAAAAGCATCCACCATCCTCGGGTCCTCCTCTCCTCACTTCCATTTCCATCATCATTCTGTCATCGCATCATCTCAGCAGCGGAGCGCCGCATGGTACCCGTGCTCGTCCCTCGCCGTCACGACGCATTGAACATGGCCGCCGACCGCCCCTGCCGGATCTGGACCTGGATCGATCTCCCGCCCAGCATGAGTAGCTCGCTGCGCTGCCTGTGCAAGTAGACGCCAACCTTCTCATCTCTGCTTGTCGTATGGATGCGGTCGGCCCAGCCTAGAGGACGCCGACATCAAAGACACCTACAGGGGCGAGAAGGAGGTCGAACCCACCGTTGTATACAAGGCCAAGAACCTGGACGACTGGCTGGTGTGGACGCCAATGAAACTCTCCACGGAGAATGCTAAGGCGTTCGAGAACATCGAGTTTGCAGGTATTGGGCCCAGCAAAGCGTGGTGGCCAAGACGAAGACGGCAAGGACGTCAGATCAGCTAGGGAGAGAGCCGGATGGCGATCGTGGGATCGTGACCATCAAAGATGGAGGGCATGCCACCCGCGTTCTATTTAGTTCTGTACGATACGCCGGAGAGGGTACCTACCAGACCAGGAAGAAGAGAGAGGTGAGGGCCAATGAGACAACTGTGATGATGTTCATGAAATACTCGGTGTGAGACTACGCAGCATGTCAGGCGTCAGCATTCTTCTCCTGGATTTCTCTCTCCGCGGTCCCGACATTCGCGTGCAGCACAGCTTGGTACACGCGGAGCTCTGCGGACTGAAAGAAAAATCCTTCTTTGCTCGTCGCCTTGGACCAGGACTGTGTTTGTTGTCGTGGACCGCCAGGGCTCAGTGACGAACGAAGAGTTCTTTGTGGCCAAGACTCGGTACAGAACGCGTTTGTCGTCGTGGACGGCTGGGACCCGGCGCTTAACGAGGAGTCTTCCGCCATTGCCTTGGGCCGGGACGACTCGGCGCTGAGCCTGGGACGACCAGGATTTGGGCCGAACAATGGATTCTGTATGGGCTGGGACAGGCGTTGAACGACGAGTTCGCCTTGGGCTGGGACTTGACGCTGGACGACCCCTTCTTCACCGTCCCGTGGACGCCTGGACTCGGCGCTGAATATGCTCGCCGCGAACGCCTGGGATGAGACGTCAAGCAAGGAGTTGTCGAGCGAGGAGTTCCTCGCCAACACACACTGCTCGGACTTGGTGCTGAACCTGTGCGGCATGGACGGAGTCCTTCACTATAAATGTCAGCTGAACGTGGTGCACTGGTGCATTTGCTTATGGCTTGCCTAGCGGTTTGTGGCAATGATAACATAGTAGCATGCCTACACATTCATTATTCTATTGCATTATCATTGCCGTTGTTCTTGAGAAAGGAGCAGCGCAAGCACTCCACTTGCATTTGTACCATGACGAGGAGTTGTTCGCTGCCACATAACCTGGCGAGTACTAGTTTTTTGTCTTCGTGACGGACGAACGAGGAGTCCTTCAATAAATGTCAGCTGAACGTGGTGCACTGGTGCATTTGCTCTGGCTTGACAGGCGGTTTGTGGCAATGATAACATGGTATGCCACATTCATTATTTTATTGCATTATCATTGCCATTGTTTGGAAAAGGAGCAGCGCAAGCACTCCATTTGCTTTTGTACCATGATAGACCTCAAGTGCTACTGCTGCAATAATAT
>JALLOZ010000096.1:0-16927 GCA_036939875.1 Thalassiosira pacifica
ACAAACGAACTACAAGATTGGTTCGTTTGTATGTACATCTACGTGTATGACTAGAGATAAAAGGTAATAATTTCGTATTACAACTGAGCGATGAATGTTTATTGTACACCGCAGCAGCCCACATCGAGCGGATTCGATTGCTACCTTGCATAGCTACGATATGCGTACCCAATACAATAAGCAAGCTTGTCTCCTAATCATACAATCAGAACAGCATTGTTTGATTGTCTCATAAGTTGCAACTCGTCACAAGAAGAACGCAGCCTTGAAAACGCTACCACCTCAACATTTATCACCTGCTATCTCTCGTCATCTCGACAAAATGAAGTTCCACAAGCAAAGTTTCATCACCTTCGTGTCAGCCGCAGCTAGCGCCGGTACCGTTGCAGCCCGAGGAGAAGGAGGTAATGGAGTTGAGGTAAGTGTGTCCTCGACGCGAATGCGCTGTACCTCTCGTATCCCTTTGCCGTCATCGCATTGCAACTTACCAATCTAGTACAATTGTTACTTCTAATACAATACATTGATTCAGGTTCATGCTGCACAGGACAGTGGCAGCTCTCTACCCAACGATATTGGTCGCGGCCTATTCGAAACTCCAGCCAATCGTAACCTAGCAGTGAGTTGATTATTTATTTCGTTATTTGATTCCCTCTCTTGATTATTTATCTAATCGTGATAGCAGTCAAAATCTGGAATCGTCACTGATATTACCCTACTCACAGATCCAGATTTTTGCATTGCTGGGTCTTCCGCGCGTTCTGTCTCAGTGTGGATTAAGCGCGCTGCAGCAATTTTTGATAATTGTGCCGAACTTTTTGAATTAGGAAACTATGAGTGGGTGATTGTTACATGCGAAACAAGTGCAGACCTTCAAGGATATCATGGCCCTAATTATACTGATGAATGGTCTAATCCCGTGAATTCTATCAACTATGGTACAGATCTCCCCCTGGAGGAATGGGTACACTTTGCTGTAACCTGGGACGGTACTCAGAACAGTAATGGGTTAAAGACATACTTGAACGGAGTCTTGAGGTCAGAAAATATTCCAGCAAAGATATGGATCTTCCGTTGCGATGGCTCCTACTCAGCCTCTTATGGCCGTGAGGGATTTGAAATGCGTGCATTCTCTGTTACCTCTGGTGCACTCTCAGCGAATGATGTTGTTGCATCCATGGATTTCGACAAGCCAGAGGAGCTCGGTGTAACCACAAGTCCGGTAAGAAGTTCAATCAGTGGTAGATGTTTTCAGATGAAAGTCTACAACTCCATTGACCTTACTCTTCAACTTCTTTTGCATTTTGCACATTTTCCTTTCAGTCTTGGGATATCACTTTCAAAGACCTTGCAGTCAATTTTGATCCTGATGTTACCGAGAACCTCAAGTTGAATTTTGAGGTTAGTTCTACCCGTGACATAGAAATGGTCGTCTATGATGAGACCTGTACGACCGAGGTCTCAGCAAGTGATCCAGGCTTGATCACTGGCGACAGTCCTGTCACTGTCAGGTCCCCAAAGAACGATGGAAGCTTGATGGATGATGTCTCTGCGGCCTATGGTTTTGACAAGTCAAAGATTGGCAGCAGCAGCATTTATACGTCTGGTGGTGCTACGAGCGGAATGATGAAAATCTGCCACAAATTGAATTTGAAAAGTGGCAATATTTCTGTACATTCGGTCTCCCGTGTTGTCACCATCACCTTTGATCTAACCAAGGACATTGAGGTTGTAAAGGTGTTTACCGATGCCGAAGTTATTGCCAACAGCACTGGTGTAGTAGATTTTGATGACTACATTTCTTCATACAAGTGCAACAATGATCAAGGTATGACTGAAAATACTGATAAACACAAGTCTGGAGAAGACCTTGTCATTTGCATCAAAACTGCAAATGATAACATCGAGGTTCAGTCGATTGATACGTTCGTAAGTATCTTTTGGGAGAGTTATCTTTGGTATTGCATTGATTGTAAGATTTATACTCACTTGTTAAACTTCTTGCTCCCTTGTGTCAGAACATTACTCAAGTAGACAAGGGTAGTGTCTCCTTTATCACGGACGGTTCTCTGGACTACCAATTCACTCAAGTTGAGTTCAAGGGCCCAAATGTTGTAGTGAAAACTCGTGTGCCAGCAGACTTCTACGCCTATGGTTCCGAGAATGATCTTGTGATTAATGGTGGAGTCATCTTGAAGCTCAAAGGAACTCCTGCCAACAACAGGCGTATGCTCAAGGCTGATGTTGGCGGTGGTCAATTGTTTGATGCCAACGCCAATGATCTTGCCAACCAAGAGGCCTTCTTTGTGATCAATGTCGCGACTGAGCCCGAGCTAGCAGAGGAACAATTCGCGAGTTCTGCTGCCATCAACCGAAGCAAGGGCTTTGCAGTCGTTGGATTTTTGGCAGCATCTATCTACATGCTTTGGTAGGCATAATACTGCTTTGTGTGCCTCCTCTGGCCTTGACGTTTTGCTCTCAAGTCAGCCTACTGTGAGAGCGGAGGTGGGCATATTCAATGTTCTCTGCCAAAAGCATTTTCATATCTGTGTTCAAGTTTATGTGGTTCTCTTTAGGATGGGTTCCAAAGAATATGCACTCATTGTGCTCCGTTTTCAAGCCGTGTCCTTTGCGTCGTGGCTGTTAGATAGATCCTAAGCAAATATTGTAATAAAGAGTCTTAGGTCCAAAGTATGTTTTCTCTCAATGAATCGTTATTGAAAAATATAACCCTAACCCTAAGCTGAGTAACTGTTTACTCTCTTTGGCTTCATTAGATAGATCTCTTGATGGATATTAGATCCTGCTAGATATGTCATTTATTTTCAGAGAGATTTCATGAAAGATAAGATTTCGAGTGAAATACGTTCTCACGAGATAACGAGATCACACGAGATATGAGATCTCATGAGATCTATCTCATGAAATAATGCTCCATCATGAGACTCATCCTGGCAGAGACGAGACCCTGCGAGACTCGAGAGAGACCACGAGTGATAATCTCACTCTAGAGATATGATCTCACAGAGAACAAGATCTCGCAAGAGATGGATTCTCGTGAGATAGATCTCATGAGATATGAGATATCTCTCATGAGAGATAAGATCTTGTGAGAGATGACATCTGATCTTGTGAGAGATGACATCTCATGAGATATCTATCACAAGAGATAAGATCTACCTCATGCAAGGTCTGATATGATAACGAAGAATTGATAATGCTGGCCCCTCAATCGGAGAAGCACGTTTTGAGAGACCTAGATAGAGATTAGATGATGACTAATTTCTATGGGCATAACTTCATACGCTTTAAGTTGGCCTCAAAGAATAATTGTTGGATCCAAGTTCAGATGGCTCAGACTCAGAGACTGAATCTTGAATCTTTTCTGATTCCATGCGCCTTAGCACTGTCTCTATGATACCTACACTTGAACCTTTCTTAAACAGTCCTCGGTCATCGCAGTAGAAGATAGCTCAAGTTATTCTCATCTCTCTCACCCTTGATATATTGCACTACGTTCTTGCTGTTTGTTGAGGACTGTACGCTCACTTTGTCACTCATCGGTATCCATCATTCAATGCCTGGCGGCAAGCTGTTTGGCATCTTGGCATCGTACTACTCGCAATTGATAGATTTCAGCAGAATCTTTCTCTTGTGAGATCTATCTCATGAGGTCTCATCATTTCGTTAGATGGATCTCATCACTCATGAGACTTGTCTTATCCGAATGCAAGGGGCAATCAGAGGATTGGCTTGACGAATCGAGTTCAAGTGTTGAGAGTTAAGAAGCGGCGGGAAGTGGCGGCATTGGATCGACCTGATCCGTTTTCGTCGCAACGCAGCTCACAGCTTTGTAGCAGCATCTTGCTCCACCATGTATGATGGGTGATCTTTTGACACAATCACCAGCGTCTTTGTGCGTCAGGAAATGATTGTGTGGAGCCCCCGAAGGACGCGAAGCTTCGACACGTCAAATGTTGAGACGGTCCATTTTCGAATAAGACACGTGCAATTTTGCGACCGTCAATTTCTGCCCGAGGTTGATTGTTTATTTTGCGACACAACGTGGAGGAAGGAGGAACCTAATTACTTCATTTGCGCCGCGTGCGCTGTGGTGGCCATGGTTCTGAAAGGTTATGAAAATGAGAGTGAGCCAGCGAGCGAGGAGGAGCGAGCGTGGATGATTTGGATATTTTCCTCGGTACGGTTTGTAATACGAGTTCCTACAGTATAAATGTAATATATAGAGAAAGTATCCATCTTAGACATAGGTACCTAGTATCGTTGATCTTGTTCCCAATGTGGTAGCTATCTAGGCTAGTGGCAAAATTACGAGAAAGCTTACTTACGTGTGCATGTAAGGCAGTAATGAATATTGATACGTTCTTTATGTTCTTCGATATTTCGTAAACTAGCATTTCAGCAATAAAAACTTCAAGGCCAGACTCACAAAGTCGTACTGACATTATCAGAGATATACACAGACAATATGATGTCATATCATTCTGAGACATCTATCACCTCTGTTCATTATATCTTTACACATCATGGGTGACGTGACTACGTTATTTATTAGGTAACTATCGTACATAGTATTTATCCATCCTTCAAGCGAATCATTTACAACGTGGATCTATTACAAAACAATTTGGACCGTTTGCCTACATACTTACTTCCTCATGACCTTATCTGATCCGGGGACACATTCAGCGGAGGGGCATTTGGGTAACTACGTGTATGGTTTGTTCTGGTTTGATATTGTTGGAAAGGCTCTAGCTCGAATTGACTCAGATGAGAACACCATTGCTGCACTTGACTCGTATGTTGAGCGTTCAATTTCTGCGATTGTGCAAATATCTGTAGACACAGAGACGGTGGACAGCGCCATTATCAACCTGTTATCAGAACAATTCACCTGCAGACAAATGATGAAGGCAATGCTTGGTCTGGATATGAGCGACGAAGCCGTGGCCAACCTTCAGATCCTGTGGCAGACACCTGGAGATGCAATGGGAGTCATGGCAGGTCCTTCTAGGGTCATCCCAGATGAGTATGCTAACATCAAATCGGCCCTAGAAACCTTCAGCCTTGCCATTGGAACTTCTCCCGCATTGGCTGATGATGAGCCACCGGTACATAATCGGAACATATGTCAAAGAAGGAATATGCCGACGAACTCATTCCGTTGATTGGCATATCAGCCTTGCGTGCTGGGGGCGAGTTGATTCATAGCCTCTTCACCGTGATTCCTACATATTACGGAAATAGGGTCAAACTACCGTTCTAGAGGCTGGTAGGATCAAATCTCCTGTGAACAACTCCAATATCACCTTAGAATAACCCACAGCCTTTGACGTTGGCGGTGAAACCATGACTTTCCAGAGGGTATTCCCGTAACTTTTCCAGAGGGCACTTCCGTCCCATTGAGCCTCGGACTTGGGAGTTTGGATCGAGCCATTTTTTCCCAATCCAACTACGTTCAATCACACCCGAGGCAATCTAATGCCGTTGATATTGAACTACAATGGTATCAGGTTGGACCCAGAACACGCTGGAACTTGCATCTGTCCTGGATAGAATATCAAATTGAAGATGGGAGTGGACGTTCTTACGGCCTGGCTGCCAGAAAGATTATTTCCTTCGATTGTATGTGGTATGTATGAATGAGGTTATTCACGTATATATACAGACATATCGAATATAGCCAAACATCAACAGTGCGTAGTTTGAGATCGCGTCATCATCGTTTTTAATCAGGCAGAGTCTTCGAAATCTCAGTTTTAACAGTATACATTTGAAACAAGGCCTTTTTATCATTTTATCTATCTACCAGCGAACTGAACACTGTTTTTCAGTAGCTGTTAGCTTGGTGTTTCCCTCTGCGCCGATGCTCCAGTTTGAGGCTTCATACTTCGGCTCCGAGGCTTGATGGGCTTCGGGCTTTTGAGGCTCATTTAATCAAATCGATCATGTACCTACAATGAAATATTTTGAGATCATTGCCAATATCTCATGCTTGTTATCTCATACTGTTCAATGGTGCTTTACCCATTCCTGTTCGCTTTTTGACTGCAGGGTACCGCTAGGTATATCTGTCGTTTCAATTCTCGCGACTGTGTCCCAAAACTTCATATTTTATGCCAATGCTTTTCATAATAATTTTCATTTTCATTTGAATTCATGGATACGATACTTGCGAGTCTTCGATTTACACATTGTTTTTCCGTTCATAGTTTGAAATAATATGCCACCCTGTTTATGAGCTGTTTATGTTGCACTATTTAATTCTCAAACAATAATACATTCTAAAGCAGGTTTCACACATCTCACTCAGGCTGCTGCAATACCTGACTTTCTCTGCTGCGATCTAAGCTCAGACTCAGCCTGCTTCTCCTGAGCGAGCAGGTATCTATCTTCTTCGTGTACCTACTTCTGCGCCGCCTTCTGCAACGATTTCACAACTTCAACATTGGCATTGCTAAATATTGCACGCTCCAATGGGCTCATTTCGTCTCCGTCCCCTATCGATGCTGGCAATAGAAGCGGACAGTAAAGCGTGCAAAACCTCAAAAACAAGGGCGGCGAACGTTGCTGTGGTAGCAAGCTCTCGAACAGTCTCGACAGCCGACATCGCATGCGAAATGCGACGGCGTGCGTCGGTCCTTGTCTCGGATCTTTTACTCGCCCCAGGATACGCCATGGCAAGATACGTGATGGCTTGTACCGAAGCGCCGACGTCCATCGCTACGTGCAGCGGGCTTCGATTGAGGCAATTCGTTATTGTAATGACTTTGATTTTTCATGTTCATTTGAATGTTGCAATCCTATGTTGGATATGGAAAAAATACTGTGTGTGTGATTGTGTTCCATCATTTCTTCTAAAACTGCAGAATCTATTTCCCATCTTCACCTGCTTCCTGGCTGTGCCCCAAATGGAAAGGAGAAGAAAATAATGACCAAGAGTTAAAGGCTTTCTTTAACATTGAGAACATCATAAAGTTCAATCATTGTCAAAGTTGGCAACTTAAAATACCAATGAGAAGCGTATCTGCTATGATGACTGTAAGGCTTTGATCAGAAAGACTGTCAAAACGAGATCGGATTCAACAACGTCCATCTCATCCAGGTGTTTTTTTTAATATACATTGATGCCTCAACACAGTACCATACAGCATTCAAGAAAGAAGGCGTTCAATAGTGACATGAAAAGTTGCTCCCTAGGTACGTAGTTGCTGGCACAACTTGATAGAAGATTGTCAGATCCATTGAATAAGATAAGAGCAACAATGCACGGAGATTTTACTGCAAACTGAAGCGGAATCGCAAAGATGAAACTTGTTTGTTTCTTGTGTTTGCTGTTATTTGTGGCATCGACGACGACATTGTTGTCAATATTTTTGCTCGGCTCGCTGGGCTTATGCGGATCAGAAAAAGTGAGGCTGATTTGCTGCCTTAGCAGTTCTTCTGCGACTGAAACGTCCATCCAAGACTTTCATGAATCAAGGGCGCATTTATGTCGTGTGGTGCGAAACGAGATGGGACAGAGGACAAACGACAGAGCTGATTCCACCTAACTATTGCTCCATCTCCGCCCCTCCACCTCCAGCCAAGCAAGAGCCAAGCCATAAGAACCCAATCAAATCCCACAGAGATGCCATTTGTGCCAATGGTTTGCTGGAGGTCTTTTTGTTCCCTTGCTTTGCTAACTTCGTTCCCACAAAAATCCCTCTCTAGAGATCAAGGACCATGACCATGGCAAGTATTGGAACTGATAAGTTCGGATTGAAATTGCAGGCAGAGCCACGGAGTGTAGTATCGCATTCCACCTCATTCTGTTCAGACGAGACTGGTGCTCGCTTATCCACTCCATTCCGTACTCTTCAATACCTACTGCACCACTCACTCATCCATTGTACGTGTCGTCTGCAATCTAATTTTAGGCCATAAATCATCTGGCATCATGATTCAATTCCAATTAATCCCATACCAGTGAATGTGAAACTACTATTTTGACAATGGACATCCAAAATGATGACGTCTTTGACTTGCCTATTTCTACTCCTTTCAATCTCTTTCGCGCCCATGATCGTCAGTTCATCCTACGAACACGGATCATCCTCCACAATGACCCAACTCCGAACCAAAGAGGAGGATTTCAGAGATGATAGTGATAAGTAGTAATCACAACACTGGAGCAAAAGCCTGATCATCGCGAGCTATCAAATGGAATACATCGACATGGAACAAGAGCCATGTTATGACGCCCATGTCAATGTAGTCGTGGCCTATTCATTGTTTACACCGATTGATTTCCCTACGGCTCATCCGACACCTTAACTCAGTACTGCGAATCCAACACATTGGCCTACTACTGATCCAACACATGGGCCTATCGTTCCTCCAACACCTCGGCCTACCGCCGATCCAACACAGCGACCCACTAGGCCTCCCACTGCACGACCACTCACTCTATCGGCCAGCGTGAGTGCTTTTTGCAATACATATCCGCCATCTTATTTGTAAGATGCGCTATCTTCAATTGAAGTTGTACTCTAATCACACCATTTGCGCTCTGTGAGCATAAATTCAATTCAGTACCATATATTGGGTGGGTTTGATTTTGTTACTTATTCCAACATTAAATGATATTGCGTCTAGGGAAATATAAAATATGCAGAAAAGAAAATGTGATCCGTTTATATTATTTCATACATCCTTTCATTTCCCATCCATGCACCATATTACCTATATCGACTGAGACTGAGATATTGTTATAATCTTCACAAGGTATTGTATCGATGTTGATTGCATACGTGCGTACTCTCAACTCCGTGCCTGTGTTGCCGGTGCCATGTCAAACGCAAGGAGGCGTAGCAGCCACTATCCACGCACTATCTCAATTCTCATTATCTATGCTATCATTGCAATCGACCATCCTTGGTAGGAAATCGGGTTCGTTGTAATTGTACACGTTTCGACCTCAAGGGATTTTCACTGCTGCTGTCATTCATGGCATCGTCATCTCAGCCCAGCAGAACCACACCAGAGTGAGCCAAGAACAACCAGGGCATTATTACACCTCCTCCTCTCCTCCTCATCTATGCATGCCAATATGACTCCTGGTATAATCTCTATCTGTCAATCCGACCGTCCATTCTGGCAGATGTCAGCACCATACCATAGCATTCATACTACAGGACTGACCGACCCTATAGGGCGAAATTGAAATTTCACAACTCACCAATTTTGATGAAACTTGGCCTGTTGCAAAGCTCTGATCAAGGGCTATTCATCCATGGCCTCGCCAACCTCAACAAGCCTCTCGGTGATGCACAACAAACCACAATTTGCCTGGATAGTTGCTCAGCTAAATCATAGGTGAGCTCAGCAACTAACCGCACTGCCAAATTGTCCGACTTGACGCACGCCTGTTTGAAAGGGCTCAAAGAGGAGAGCGCGTGTGTTTTAGAAAAGAAGAATGCTTTGAGATGTATCGTAATCCACGCTGGAATTGCATCAATCGACAGCAATAGAGAAACACTCGCAGCTCGGGCTAACGCCCTCACGAAAAACATCTATGTTAGGTCGTTGGTGGGGGCGAAGGATACTCGCTTGTATTGGTTCTGATGCTGTTCTTGTTCTTGATGTTGTTGGTGGTGGTGATCTTCTTGTTGATGGTGCTGCTGATATTGTTCTTGATATTGTTCTTGGTGCTCATCATTGTTCATTGTTGCCTACCACATTCCCAGACGATACAAACGAACGGTCGAATAGGAACGAATGGTAGCATTACGATTTGCGATGCATGCATCATCGCGTCATTGTTCTTTTGAATTTGAAAAGCGAGAGCACGAGGCAGGCAGTGGAGATTGGTGGTTGCTGACATCGTTTGGCGATGATTTTGAAATTGTACTGATTCCGCTGTGGGATACGATACTAATCTACTCATCGCCAAGATCCTAGTGTTTCAGTCTGCCAGCTACCCATGAGCAAAAGGCAAAAGATCTCCGATCTCGGATCTCCAGCCTCACAACAACAATAACAATGCCTCGCTCATCACATAATGATAAAGATCCACAAGCTACGAAGCGATATAGTAAGATGAGTGAAACGGCGATTATTGTACGAACTGAACAGCAAGCTCAACAAGTATCGACAACAACGTACAACGTGGCTACCGTACTGTTGGAATGACACAACAATGATGGCAATGACAATAAGAACGACACGACAACAACCACAATGACACGACAGCAATGCAATAAGCTTAGGTCCTCATTCATTGTAAGGGTACAATACCAATACTTCTTATCCGTTGCTAAAGCACCTACTTCGGATCTCTTCGGACAACATCATTGCGACAACAGCACAGCGACAGCGAAAACGACAATGCAATAAGCTTAAATTGGGACAATGAGGTATTGTATTGTACCATTCTGCTCATCCGGTGTTAAAGCACCTCCTTCGGACAACATAATCATCTCCGGGCTAGGGCGGGATCATGTCCAAGATGGTTGCATGGATCTGGTATTGAACTGCTGGAACTGTGACATCTACTTCCAATGCCACATCGTATCCGTAACTACTTGATACTGTCCGTCTCCATCGCATCGAAAGCATGCATGGAGATGGTGATGGTGGTGGTGGGTGGAGAGATGATTGGGGGTGGTGATGATGGTGGTGGTGGTAGATATCTGCTGACATCCACCACCACATCTTTATCTGTGCTAGATAACAGGATGTTAGTAAGACGAGACCACGGTTGCGAGAGTGGATGTTTGTGCAAAGCAGCATCGCAAACTTGAGAGGAACGCACCAACCAATATCAACGCAAGGCTTGCTGAGAGCAATGCACAGATTGAAGTCAACACACAGCTCGAGAAAAACGAGGCTGTTTTTGCACTATCCTCCATCTCTTTTAATTAGTTAGTGATATTGAATATTGCGATTGCATTGTATCGAGACATATGACGAAATGGATACATTGCAAGATGGATGGATATTGTGAGAAAATTTATTTCAAGATTGAGATCAAGATATCATAAAAGATTGTCAAGGCTGCAAAATATCAAGATTGCAAGATGGAGATCACTACATACCATAGATACTGATTGCAAGATCAATATCTCATATGAATCTATAGATCTCGATCTCCTGATATATAAATCTCCCTACAAAATATCTTAACCTGTATCAATCTACCAAAAATAGATGTACATCAATAGAGATCTACTTACATGGCAACATTTCGGTAGAGATGGATAAAAATCGATAATGATATCAATGCACTGATATCAATTTATCAATATCAATCTCATGCTATCGATCTATCAATGATCTATCAAAATGATCTAACGTACCAATATATGTTCATAGACCTGATAGGCTGATGATTGAAATATACTGAAAGATTGGTATCAGGATGTACTCGATTTATTTACACAAAATCTACTGGGTTATAGGATCAACGACGAGCTACTTGATACAACATGTACACTGAGAGGTACGAGTAAATGCAAGTATATTAACTAAAATGACAAGCCGAACGTAGTACTAGAATCTGCTTAAATTTTGTAGACCAATATCGCATCTAGTCCCCATCAGTGTCTTTACTGCAGACCAGCGGCTTTGTCTGAGGAGACAAGAGTTTGACGATGAGCTGTCATGGTATGTATCAAATCAGTTGTCGTGCCAAGAGAGGCCTCAAGACTCAATCAAGAGATGTCAAGGGATCAGAGATCTCGCTCGACCAGCTCTTTGCCATCTGGGTTTTTGTACTCTTGGTACCTAATACGCAAGATATGTCCCAGATAAAAACAAACTCAGAGCCAAAAATGTCTTGTGTCATTGCTCTTACGGAAGACAGGGCCTTAATCCAGATAGAGCTCAGTGAAGATAATTCAGGTATGTGTAGACTTGTTCATTAAGACTTTTTGGGTCCCAAAAGGAACAGAAGCGGAGAAGAACTCTGAAAGATAATCAAACTATTATGAATGGCGACAACAATGACATTGTGACAATGGCAGCCCGATAATGCTGCGGTTGTAGAAAACAAACAAACATACTTTTCTGGGTATTTCATCATGGTGGAACATAAACTTCTTGAGAAGAAATGGAAGAACATGAAAAACATAACGCGGGATCAGGTGGAGAAGAATAAGGGGAATGCGTCACCATGATTATGTTTTCCAATATCTATATATGACTGCAACCCATTTTTTGTAATCTGTGTACTGTTATTCAGAAGAGCGTGCCCCAAGTCACTGACTTATGGATGCACCTATGAGGGGGGGACACTGGATTAATTTATTTAGCTACTATGCTAGGTATGATAGCGGGTATAATGGGGGATGGGGGCGCCACGGAAATATCTATTTCGGCTCGTCCATTGAGTTCACAAATAATGTCATCATTTGTAATGTATGATGCTCCATTCCAGAGGAGATTGCCCACCTTTGGGTTCTCACCTAGAGTGTTAGGGGTCTGGACTTGATTTTTTGATGGGTTCGTAGGATCTTATTTGCCACGGAGGTGCCGGTGCTGGATATCAGGCCTAGTTGTTGATTGGCATAAGTCATGGGGTCCATGACCTTGTGGGAAAGGCTATAAAATATTCGCCGGGGTGCTCTGTCTGCCAGATTTTGTTGGCGTATGGTAGGATGCCAGATGGCACCTTTGCAGACCGTGTGAGGAGGGCTGCTTTCTGGGCGTTGGCTCTGTCCTTTCCAATTTTTGGTAGCTTCCTGGGGTCTGACCCATACAGAAACCTCTCAAAGAGGCTGCCAAATTGCCCTAGGTCAGTGATAGTGATGGGAATCAGGGTGCTGTTGGCCACCAATATTTCCCCAATGATTCCGTCCCCTGTCAAAGTGAGCTTTGTGTCCTTGTTTGTGTGACCTCTCCTGAAAAACTTCTTTCTCACACCATTTCTCAGACGCAATTCACTTGAATGTTTATGAGCTGTCTGAGATTTGGCACCAAAGGAAGCATTAGAGGAGATGACACACATGTCAAAACCAAGCCAACTAAGTGGGGAACGCCACGTCCTGTTGGTCAGGAGGTGTTTGAGTTTTATTGAAAGGTCGAAGGGGCGGATGGTGGGCATAACCTTCACCACACATCATAGTTCCTCTCAACCGCGGTGGCCGTGTTAATCATACCTGTTGTAGACAGGACATGACAGAACACATGGATCAGGCTATCATGGATCTCATTCCTCATGGTGGCATTGGTGTTGGAAGTGCAGCAAAAAGCGTGGTCCCCGTATGCGTTCATGGCCTGGCCGCATCCACACATGTTCATGTCGTCATCAGGCTAGAGTGGAAGGTGTAGCTTCTGCTTCAAGTTGACCTCCCAGTATAGGTTCTTCTGTTGGTGACACGGGTCAAGCCTGCTCATGTCAACCAAAGACATAGCCGTCATTGGCTGGAGGAGCTCATCTGGTCATGCGTCAGTGATTGCGTGGGGCATGTTGTTGCGGAGGAAGTCCTTGATGTGGATGGAGGCCTCATTCCTGATGCAATCCTTGCATTTCTTCAGGGATGTGTTGTACAAGAAATGTGTGGTCCGGTTCTCCACGGACGGGTCCACACACACATCAACCATGTCCTCCAAGTAATGATTAAACACACGGAAGGCCTGCGTGGGTGCACTCTTCCAATAAGCAAACAGGTTAGTTATGGAGGAAGGAAGGGTGACTTTCTCCTCTATGCGGCTGTCCCAGACCCCCTGGGTCGAATATTCCAAACACCATCACATTGTGAGGATGAAAGAGGGGATTGCAACACAGTGCAGATTTTGGATGCCCAGCCCGCCCTTGGCTGTCAAGATGTTGCTGATTAGCTGGACGTGGTCAGGCAAGGAGTCACGGCCAGTCAGGGAGGCGAGGAAGGGGGTAGAGACACGCAAGAGCTCATCCGCAAGCTGGTTGTTCCACAAGTACCAGTTATTTGGGAGCACGTCCGCTTCAATGACATCAGCGGCAAACAAATGAGTCAACTTGTTCGCTGTACACATACAGAATAACTGAAGCTTGATCTGGCTGTCCTCAAGGCCATTGAGGATAGCCTGAGCATCATATTTGAGGCTCTTCATACGGTCCATGAGGAATAACTTGCAGAAGTCAGGAGATCCTATTGGCGCTCTGAGTACCCGTAGACCGTTGGTCACCTCCATCGGGGTGTGTATGTTGTTGACCAGTCTCATTGAAAAGGTTGCAATGGCGGTCTCTAGCACCGTGGCCAAGGTCTACCGGCTGATACAACATGACTTCTGTAGGTGCATGATCAAACTTCTCCCGTGGGTTGATGTCATGATCCAAGTTTTCTCCGTATTCATCCCCGCACCTAGCTTCTTGCCATATGCCTTGAATTTGGCAAGGAAGGGTTCAATGTCCTCCGGGTGGAGCAGGCAGTTCACGTTTTCAACGTACAACATGATGATGGGAATTCTGCCATGGTCATCATCGCCAATGGCGTGTTCTCGTTTTTGTAAGGCCGCGTCCGCCCGTAGCTTGGAATCAATGCGTCTCAGAATTATTCCCAGGACAATAGCAGCAAAGATGGGAGATATAGGGAAGCCCTGTGAGAACCCTTCTATTTCAGGTATGTAGTGCCACCTACTGTCCTTGAGTTTCACCCCGATGCATTCATCTTTCTTATACAGAAGGTTGGCAAAGAATTCCAACTCAGAGAAGTCAGTCTGGATGGTTTCTCATAGTCATTGTCATGATACCGCATTGAACCACGTGAAGGCATGTCACCTTTTGACTCCGGCATGTTGATGTACTTCTCCATGCCAATTTGCATTGCTGTTGTCACAATGTCCACTCTGCCATTAACGCCAACTGCATGATTGATAGGTAGCAGGTACTTGACAAAATTCCCACGGTAGGCTATCAGGAGAAGGGATGACGTGATTTGCCTTATTGCAGATGATACCCCCAGTGGTCGTAGCTTGGACAAGTTGTGGGGGTCTTTCTGTAGGGCGATCAAATAGGTGGTTCTGAGGACGTTGCCGATACGCCGTGGCACTTCTCCATTTGCTGTCAGTGTGAACAATTGAACAAGCAGTTTTTCTTTGCCGGTGCCCTTTGCCTTGCTCTTCTTATCCTTGCTCTGTGCTAACTGGCAGAACAGATCTAACAAGTCTACCTGCTGGCCCCCTGCTTTGCCATGGCTGAGGCTCCTGAGGGCCTTGATGACCATGGAGGGGAGATGTGCATCTATTTTGTGGTTGAATGGCTTGACTGGGTTCTCATCTGGGGCTGACTATCTGGGAAGTTGAATGATGATGGATGCAACCTTTCCAGGTGCTAAAGATTTCCATCCGGCCCATCAGTGATAGGGGCCACTGGAGTGTTCTTTGTCAGCCGTGCTATTGTGGTCTTGAAAGTTTCCAAGTCCGCCGCTATCTGGGCAGCGTTGTTGGTTGCAGCTGGTGCAGTGGCAAAGTCTCCAGTAGACTTGCTCTGTACCCTTCATCTCTCCAGGCAAAGATCTTTAATTTTCCCTGAGCGGAACAGCCTGATCCTGCGGCATATCTCCTGGTTGAGAGAAAGAGCCGTGGCATTCTCATTGTAATCTGGTGTTGGGAACAGGACCAGTTGTTCCATGAGGATGATCAAGGTCCGCAAAGGGGTTGGGTCATAGTCAGGTGTCCCAAAATCCTTGGTGCAGCTGGGTTTCTGGGTGCCCTGTACAATGACCTCCACAATGTCCATGGCAAAACCTGTGACATATTGGCTTGTTCAGCCTTTGACCTTGGTGATTAGGGATTTCCGGAATGGTGGTTCGCCCAGTTTAAGAGACTTCAGGAAAGCAAGACCCTCACCCAATGGTTCTTTGTGCTCCGTTCTGCTGGGCCTTATAGTGTATTCAATAAAATGTCATGATAATTTTGGGTGTGGCTATGGCCATGATGTGCATCCACGTGCGCCCACAACAAACCTGCTGAGTTGCTTACATAGTCCTCACAATGACGACACAAATACAGCCCATGTGTCTTGAGGGTAGCATTGCCAAGGACGACCAACTTGTGTTTGTGTCCTTCCTTCAAATGTTGATACAGGACATTCTGACCCACACTTTGTTGTTTCTCTGCACTGCAGTAATGGACACAGCCCGCAAAAGGGCAAAAAGTGGGGCTCAAACATTCAAGGCTGTGCCAGAGGTTTCCAATTCTTCATAAATGCCAACAATTTCAAAGGGGTTGCATTCCGTCAGTAACAAATCTGCAAGCGCGTGACGGTTATCTTCAGGGAATCTAGACTTGATGTATCGGATTAAACTCTCTTTGGCCAGGGCCTCAGCGGAGTTGGGGATGATACTGTCACAAAAAAGGATTCGTTCTTGCATTGACCACTGACGTGGGCAAAAGGCTATGACAAATAGGTCATGGCTAGCCATGGTCACCTTGAAGTGGGAACATGTATCATCGGTCGATTCAAAGATTGCATATGTAGGGTGGCCGAAAGGGTTGAAGTTTTTGATGACAAACCAAATACTTGTCAAAGTGCCAATGCTTGGAAAAATGATTTGATGGCCTGTTGGATGTCATGGCTGGTTGCGAAGGGGGCAATGGACACAATCAAGTAGTGTGGCTTGTCTTGCGTTGCTACAGCATCACCAGGGTCATTGAACCTGGTGGATAGGTGGTTTGGCGATACAGGTGGTAGGCCAGGAGGTGGGTGTAGTGGGGTGGATACAGTGGCATTGCCCTCAGGGATCCCTGTTGACAACTTGGTTCTCTTGTTGGGAGTCTCCTTAAAATTCACCTCGGGGACTCCGTCCTCTACAGACATAAACAAAGCGGTACTGTCTATGTATTGAAGGTCTCTACTAAAAGACCTTCTATCTGTTACTGGTTTGTCTCTGTCATTTGCACGGGATTTACGTGTCTTATTGACATCTCATAAATTATCATCAAT